>VXBO01012982.1:410721-423186 GCA_013400135.1 Rhinoptilus africanus | reverse complement strand
ACTGGGCCCAGTACTGACCCCTGGGGAACACCACTTGTCACTGACCTCCAACCAGACTCTGCACCCCTAATCACGACCCTCTGAGCTCTGTCTTTCAACCAGTTTTCTATCCACCACACTGTCCATTCATCTAAACCACTCTTCCTAAGCTTCCCTATGACATTTAAAGGTTAAGCATTACCAACATCCATTGAGAGAGCAGGACACAAAAAATAAAGATAGGTAAAAGTGAACCTCAGAAAGAGAAATTAAGAGAATGATAGCATGATAGCTTGCCATTTTGCTTGCAAGTTGTTCTGAAGATCAGTAGGGAAAGTTTATCTAGCCATTCACTATGAAATATAGTTCTAAGAGTGGAATATAAAGATAAGCCTCTTGCTGAAAAGTGGCCACAGCACCTATCCGCTAGAGATCAAACAGCCAGGGCACTTTGAAAAGCAGAGGAAACAACAAAAACATTATAAGACAGCTCTGCTTTTGCTGCCTTCTGCTTCCTTCTCCAAAGACCTGGCAAGTGAACTAACCTTGCCTCTGCTCCATGCTTTCCTCTATTTCTCCGCTTCTCTTTTTTTCTTTTTTTCTTTTTTTTTTTTTTTTGTGTCAGACAGATGAAGGGTAATTTTAGGAGAGTGTAGTTATTAAGGAAAGAAAACCAAATGAGTTGTAAAGAGTCTCTTTTTCAGCTTAAAACTCCCTGAGATGTGCTGGCAGAGGGGACTGGGTGCGCACACAGCGCTGTCATTTGCACAACATAAGGGCAATGAAACATTTTTTTCTAAGCTCTTGTTGTTAGAGCAGTTTTATAATAGCCATAGTCAGAGCAAAAACCTTCAGGAAGAAATGTAAACATTTTTCTAAATTTGTTCTGTTGCATAAGAACCGAAAGGTGAAACCAACTTTTCCCTCATTCCAGAACAAAAATAGACCAAAATGTAGAAAGAGGAGATTAAACTCTCAACTTTTCTTGAAGTCCATTTGTGATTAACCCAAAAGTGTGGTTTCTCAGCTTCACGCTCTCTGTGGGTTTATGCCTGTAAGTCTCTATTTGACATCTGCTGTTCCACACCACCTGAGAATCTGCATAAGACACGTGTTGTTAAAATGAATCTTTAAGACAGATTTTTAAAAGGCCGCCATTTAGCTAGATGGGACGAAAAACTGCGTGACTGTAATGACAGCACACGCTCTTTCTCCTGCAGCTTTTGGGAGGATGACAGGAGAGGCCCGTCTTCTTTCAAGGCATTTTCAAACTTCCAGTAGGGATTTAGCAGGAAAGGTATCTCTGTGGACAAACCATCATGACTCCCACTGTGGATTTCCTTACAGAACTGCCACATAACTCAGCAGGGCTGGCTTGAAACTTTACTACGTGTTGGCAGGGAAAAGAGGCAACGCACCTTAAATAACTTCCAATATGCCAGACTTCTAGAAAAAAAAAAAAAATCACAGTGAAAGCTCTCCCACTGATAGATTTTGATTTGTCACTGCATTATTGAGCACGTAAAATAAAGGATAAAATATTTTCAAACTCACAATTGATATGGCGGTTATTTTTACAGAGTTTCTAAATGCCAGTTTTACAATCCTGGTATTTAACAATGAAAAGAGTAAAGAGCACACACTACAGAAGAGTGTTTCAGTGTTAATGTCTGCTTTCTAAAAGACATAGAAGAGGAAGCAATATATTTAAGTTGGTTTAATTTGAAAAATTCGGATCATGCTGAGTAGAGGGGGAAAAGCAGTACAATACGTGGAAGCAAAGTAAAGAGGAGCAACGAGCAATTCTACTGGAGGGTGAATGATTACTTTTTATTTAAAACAGTGGGCTCGCTTTGCCTTCTGATGCACCGCCTCAATTTTAAGACATGCCTGTAAGAATGAAAGACAATCTTACCAATAACTAGTTAATCCCACTGTTGTAACGTACAACTTCTATGAACTTTGATTCTCAAGGAACGTAACAGTTTTGTCTATGCACTCCTCCATGTGTGGTACAAAGCCAGGGCGCGTGAAGTGAAATGGGACGGTGTTCCTTGGGAAGAGCTCACCCTGCTTTCCTCCTGACAGAAGAAGCCAATGTGGTGAGTGTTGTTACAATGCATCGAGCAACTACTGCAACACAGCTTGCTTTCAAGGGGAATATACATGTTCTAATTATTTTAACTAGAGAGCAAATTAAGTTATTACCGTGAACAGCTGTTTGATCTCCTGCAGCAAATAAAGGTGGGGGAAATGATGTTATATTAGACACTATCTGGTTATACAAGGTATCGCCAAGATAGAACTTCTCAGGCACTCTGAACTCCCAGGATGCTTTAGACCCTGCCTAAAAATACTTCCCTGTGCTCAACTGATCTTTTCCCCGTATTTACACTGCAAAAACACTCCAAAGCAATGAAAGGACTCATAAGAGGCCTCTAATGCCTGGACATCCATCACCACCAGCCTACGTCATGGCACAGAGGTATTCCTGACAGATGTGGGTCCTTCAGGGCCTGTATCTCAGTCGTTCACCTTCACCGCTGAGTGCCAATACACCAGGTGCGTGTAACAGGCACAAGAAGAGGATCTTGGCAAGTGTATAACCTGTCCTTTGTCCGGAGTAATTTTTCTTAGTCTTATAATAGCCTGGGTTGTTGCTCTTCTGAGTGCTGCTTGTGTGGCTGTACATGTCATTACGGAGGCACCAAGTATACGCAGACCTATCGTAGGTGCTCTCCGAGACCAAGTCCCTTGGCAGCCTGCTATGAGTTACCCGGAGGTGCTCCCACGAGCAGCTCTGGCAGTTGTATATTTATGTGCGCTCAGTGCTTTGCTCTCCAGACTTCTGTCTCGGGATTATCTATCACCTTCTCTAACGAGCTGGAACACACACTAGAATACGGTGCTCAGAAATTTAGTAGAAATGACCATGCAAAAGCCACTGAGGGAAATTTTTCACTCATTGCAGCTGCCAAAGGAGCTACGTGCCAACAAGAGAGGCAGTGTGAGACTGCAGCAAGTCACTAGCAATATCCCAGTCAAAGAGATGTTGATAGTTTGCAATGCTACTTCATGAGACTCAACCCAGATTTGGCTTAAGTGACCTTTTGTTTTCCATTCACGAACAACCAGGAATAATCCCATTTCAGGGTGCATTGAGCACTGGTGTGGGCTGTCAGTTGCGCTGAGGATCTTGCTGGGGACCTTGGCAAGGCTGGTGTATAGGCAGTGGATGGCTGTCTATTTTCTTTACGCGGGTGCCCATCTTCACTCTCACATCAGCTCAGCAGCCAGCCTGCAGCCAAGCAGCGTGGGACCGGAGAAAGAGGAGTAAAGCTTCTGCAGTTAAAAAGGCCACAAGTTACTCTTTCCCCTGGTGATGGGTGAGTGCAGGTCGTGCTGATCCAGTTCTTCATGTCAGAATCCCATTTTTCCCAGTGAGTGCCTTAACTTCAGCCCTCGCCCCTGCCTGAAAGATCATAGAATCACAGAATGGTTTGGGTTGGAAGGGACCTTAAAGATCTTCTAGTTCCAACCCCCTGCCATGGGCAGGGACACCTCCCACTAGAGCAGGTTGCTCAAAGCCCCATCCAGCCTGGCCTTGAACACTTCCAGGGATGGGGCATCACAACTTCTCTAGGCAAAAAAAGAAACATGTCGCCTGCAGTTGCATTTCAAAGGGAGCTTTTAAAGCACAAAGAAGTACAAAGCAAGATCGTGTTTCTCCATACTTGTAAGTGGAGCTTTACAAAGACAGAGGATTTAGGTTTTCATGAGTGAAGGCACTCTGCAACTGCAGCATGACACAGTTGTCAGCACCTTGCCTAAATCTGACTGAAGACTGAACAGGGCTTGTTTCTTCTTTTTTTATGGGTTGTTTTTTTTTTTTCAGATTATACACAGAGATGCACCATATTCATGACTGGGACTAGGGTGCTCAATCTATGGTGGAGAATACAGAAGGAACTTCTCTTCACACTGATGCAAAATCTGCTCATCACTCAAAGGTGCGTATCCTGCTGGCCTGAATCTCGTAGTTCCCAACTCTTGCTAAGTTTCTGCAGCAATATGAATCAGGAAGGAGAAAGACAGGTGGGGACCTGCATCTTGGAAGAATGAAGAAAAGAAAAAGAAGTGAGAAAAACCCTGTTTGGGCCTACACAAGAAGAGTAGAGGGGTCCTGGGTCAACTACATTCATGTGCTGTCAAATTTCCAGCTGTCAGGCCGTAGTGGCCTGTGCAATAAACACTGAACAAGGAATGTGACTGTTGGCTAAATCCTGTTATGTGAAGTCATGTTTCAAATGTTACTTTGCCAAACTCTGGAAATATTAGAAAGAGTCAGAAAATCTGGTGGGTTTTAAAATTTTTTTTTATTTTTCCCCACGTGCAGGAAATTATCCAATTGATCAGTATATTAGAGACATGATCTGTCCTCAATTTGGGAGAATAGTCTTAAGATTTCCTCTGAAGACAGAAGAGGAGTTGCTCCTAGAAAATTATGCAGTTTTGAGGAAAGTGAATTTTTGACTGAAATTTCCCTCTCACCTTTGACTATAGAGAAAACTCAGTCGAATGCCTAAAGTTAATGGTCATAAATCTGTGCAAAGATGTGTGGAATGAAAGGGTGTATGAAAGATAAATGGTACAGGCGAAGTAAAGGCTGTGGAGCTGGCGTGGAGGGACATCTGTTTTGGAAGGATATCTGGTTACTGGTTATTCAGCATAAAAAACAAGGGTGAGCGACATGAGAAGTAATAAACCACACCTAAATACACAAACCCTGAAGAACAGGAGATAACAGAGACAATCTTGAAGGCGAGATCACTCAGGTCACCGATGGACAGGCCACTGAAGGAGCCACTCAAGGCCTTGAGGAGGCTCAACCAGGGCTTTGTAACCGATAAGAAGGGGTGGGGAACAGGTTTACCGTGGGTCTCATGGGAAAGAGCAAATTTATTTGGGGGATATCTGCAGGGGCTTGTGGGATTGTGTAAAACGTTTTTATGGGATGCTTGAAGGGAACTGTGGAAAAGCATGAACCTTATTACGGGATGTTTAAGGGGAGGGACAAAGGTGAGGAAAGGAGGGACCAAGATGGATGTAGAAGGAACGCTGATGTGAATATGGAGAGGAGGGGTGGATAATGGGGCCCAGCTATGTACAAATAAGTTGTTGGTTGTATCCATGTCTGGACCAGCCCAGCAGATGCTCAGTCTGTCCTGTCTTCTTATTAAACACTATTCATAACTATTTTCCTGGCTGAGGGTGCTCTCTATTCTGTTTTTGTATGTTTATGTGAGACACCAGGGAACTACAAGCCAGACGAGGGTGAGAGATCTGTGAGCCAGCTCCTGGAAAGACCATAGGTCTGGGGACCAGGCACTGGGAGCCCAGGAGTCTGTAAGCTGGCTACTGCAGGGACCAGGTTTGTGCTGCATGCGTCTGGGTAGGAGCTCTGATGGCAAACTTAGAGCCTGAGCCCAGTTAGCCAGCAAGTAAGAATCACGGAATCACAGTGTCATAGGGGTTGTAGATGATCTGGAGATGATCTAGTCCAACCCCCCTGCCAGAGCAGGCCCACCTTAGAGCAGGTTGCACAGGAACCCATCCAGGCGGTTTGGAATGTCTCCAGAGACGGAGACTCCACCACCTCCCTGGGCAGCCTGTGCCAGGGCTCTGCCACCCTCAAGGGAAAGAAGTTCCTCCTCATGTTTAGGTGGGACTTCCTGTGATCAAGTTTGTGCCCATTCCCTCTTGTCCTGTCACTGGGCACCACTGAAAAGAGCCTGGCCCCATCCTCCTGACACCCATCCTTTAAGTATTTATAGGCATTGATAAGGTCCCCCCTCAGCCGTCTTTTTTCCAGACTGAAAGACCCAAGTCTCTCAGCATTTCTTCATAAGAGAGGTGTTCCAGTCCCCTCATCATCTTTACAGCCTGAGAACAGGATCAGAGAATGTGTACTGTTCACATGTACGTGAGAGCTGCTTGAGGTGGGCTCTGTGTGTGTGTGTGCAGGGGGACGCTGCTGGCTGGCCCCGGGGCCAGACAGGCAGGGACTGGGACAGGGGGGTCTCCTTAGTCCTGAAGCCACCAGATTCCACTTCCATCTGGCAATCACAGCCCAGATGTCTACAGGCAGGGAAGCCACAGGAATGGGCTCATAGAACACAAGGGTCCTCAGGAGAGCCTCGGGCATTGTTCTGCACAGGTTGGAGTGTGTCCAGCAGAGTTTGTGCCGTGCTCAGGTGCGCACAGAAAGAACTACAGCCATGCTTTCTACTGTGGTGTATATAGTATAGTATAGTGTATATAGCGTATTCGCTTTGCTCTGAATTATTTAACAACAGGAAATCAGTAAAAGTGAAATAATAAATAAAAGGGAACAAAACCACACACTCTGTCTTGAGGCTTGAGCTAGGCACAAAAATGTAAGCATTAGTAAGAGGTTACGAGGTCACTTAATTCTGCTTCTTCAGGTGCTGCTAGCAATTCTTGTCACTGGAAAATGCCTCACCAGTGTCTCTCAAGGACCTTCCTTCTCCCTTTGTCCTCCTCAGGGAATACCTCTTCTCACCAACCTTTAAAAGATCTTATAACTTCGCCTAAGTCTATGTTTTGAAGCACTGGAGAACACTGTTTGAAATATGTGCATGTATACAGAGAGAGATTATCAAGGTAAAGCACATTTTGTAATTTGCTAAATTAAATTCTTAAACATGATCATGTAATTGTGTAACGTTAAATGCCTGGCTGTATGGGCAGGGTAAAATATTACAGGTTTTATTTTTCTCAGTTTATATATGGCATTGCCAACCTAAATATAAGCCGAGAGGCTTATAAATGTATTGAATTTTCATTAAAGTAATAGCAACAGTGTGCGTAAATTAATCTTAAGTGTAAATTACTAATCAGGTAACCTTTTTCTTCAGTTAAGGTTTATCTAAGTTAAGGAGCTCGGGACTTGTCTCTTGACATCTTTTAATATACCGAGTGCGAATTAAGTGCGTGGGTTTCCATCACCTTGATTACCCTTGCCATCAGCAGGAGAAACTGTGCTGCAAGTAATAATAGCAATAATAAGACCGTTTCCTTTTTTTTTTTTTTAAATTCAGGCAGAGCACTGTCAGTTTGCAGAGGAGTAAAATTCATGCTGATGAGAAGGCTGTTGAGACAACCATCATTTGTGGTCCACGGAGAACTTGAAAGCCATATATTGTACTGGTGATACCTGTGTAACTGGGATAAAAATACTGGGAACATCTTGTTTTCCTAAAACCATCATAGCTACCAATACCTACAGGATGTAAATAAAGCTAAGTATCACGAAGGAGAACAGACATCAGGCTCAGAAATAAAAATGTCTGCTTTCAGTATGGAAATGCCTGATTTAAGCAGCTTGAAATTTAAAAAAACAATTGGGATTTTTCCAGTCCTACATTTCCTCCGAAAATGAAATAACTACACAGCTGCCTTTTCAAAGGAAAATGGTGTGTTTGAAGCTAGGCTAAAGAAATGTATCTGAGTTTATGACTTTCTATTAGTCGAAAATACTTATCATATGGGGAGCACCAAGCATCATTTATTAGACTCACCAGTTTCAATCAGACATTGCTCAATGGTAATCAGAATGCAGCCCCACAGGTTTGCAATGTTTCCAAGAACCATCTGAACGAAAATAACTTTTCATTGCTTTTACAGTTTTTTAAGATGTACAAGTTGGGCGCTGACCTGCTGGAGAGCAGCTCTGGGGAAAGGGACCTGGGAGTCCTGGTGGACAACAGGATGGCCATGAGCCAGCAATGTGCCCTTGTGGCCAAGAAGGCCAATGGCATCCTGGGGTGCATCAAGAAGAGTGTGGCCAGCAGGTGGAGGGAGGTCATCCTCCCCCTCTGCTCTGCCTTGGTGAGGCCCCACCTGGAGTGCTGTGTCCAGTTCTGGGCTCCCCAGCTCAAGAAGGACAGGGAATTGCTGGAGAGGGTGCAGCAAAGGGCTACCCAGATGATCAGGGGGCTGGGACACCTCTCCTATGAAGAAAAACTGAGGGAATTGGGTCTCTTTAGTCTGGAAAAGAGGCGTCTGAGGGGGGACCTTATCAATGCCTATAAATACTTAAAGGTGGGTGTCAGGAGGATGGGGCCAGGCTCTTTTCAGTGGTGCCCAGTGACAGGACAAGAGGGAATGGGCACAAACTTGAGTATAGGAAGTTCCACCTAAACATGAGGAGGAACTTCTTTACCTTGAGGGTGGCAGAGCCCTGGAACAGGCTGCCCAGGGAGGTGGTGGAGTCTCCGTCTCTGGAGACATTCAAAACCCGCCTGGATGGGTTCCTGTGCAACCTGCTCTAAGGTGGCCCTGCTCTGGCAGGGGGGTTGGACTAGATGATCTCCAGAGGTCCCCTCCAACCCTTTGATTCTGTGATTCTATGAATCTATGAAAAATTCAGTTCTTCTATGGTTGAATATAATTTGACTTAGGGATTTAAAAGAACCTCAGGATCCTTATGAAGTTCAACAAAAGCAAATGCAATCTCCAACCTCTGGAACAGAAAAACCCTAGGTACCAACACAGTCTGGGAACCAAAAGCTGGAAGGCAGCTTTTCCGAGAAGGACACAGGGGCTCTGGTGCAGAACAGGCTGACCAAGAGCCAGCTATACACCCCTATGTCAAAGAAGACCAGCAGCCTCCTGGGCTGCAGCAGGGAGAAGAATCACCAGGGAGTGATTCTTACCCTCAATTTGGCACTTGTGAAACTGTATCTAGAGTACTGTGTCCAATTTTGAGCTCCCCAGTACAAAAAGGACACGGACATACTGGACTTGGAGAAAAGAGGAATACTGTAGGATGGAATCCATCTCATTTTCGCTATCCTGAATGTCAGTGTGGAATTCAGGTGCCCACCATGTTCTTGTATGAAGCTTACCTAGTTCTCTTGAAAGAGGGTTTTCTGAAGTGCTCTACCCAGTTCAATTTATCTTGAAGAACTAATCATACTAGAAATCACATTCATGATCAACATGGCAGCTCATACTGAAGTTCAGAATTTCTTACCTTTGTCACTGTTTTGTGTCCTTCACTTTGGCCAATTCATCGCACACTGGCAATCTGTTTGCTATTAGAGTCCTCCTTCAGTTCTAACAGCTGCTGTCCTGTTTCCTCAATTAACTTCTATTCTGGAATTAGCTCTTCTAACTTCTCTATATAGGTATAACTTCTCTAAACAGGGATAGTACCCCTTGATTACAAAAGCTATGTGATTACAGCGAAGGCGGACTATCTAGGCTTTTTTCCTCCCTCTTCCTTTCACTGCTGAAGACTTTCACACACCAGTTACGTGTGCAAAGACTCTGACATTTCCATGAGCTAATCAGAATATGCATAAGGAGACTCAGAGGATTTTCTTCCCTTTACAAATGTTTAAGTGACACAGTCTCATTGGGGTGTTTTATTCTAGGAAACAGAAAAGAGCACCTGAAAGTGGTTTATTTCTCATACTCTGAAATGTTATAATAATTATTTTCTGTTTAAAAGTATTCAAGAGTAATTCATGCTGTTGTAGGGTGAAGTCAGTCGTTAATTATTTACATTTTCTCCTTTATTCAACTATTCTTTGTACATAATTAAAAATTCTTTCCCATCCAACAAGAAGTCTGTGTTCCAGCTGAGTTTGAGTCTCCTAGAAGGAAAGGGGTTTTTTGTTATTGCTGGTTTTTAGTCATCCCCTGCTGATATCCTGTCGTCCAGTCAAACCAGAATGAATTTGCAAGAGGCTCCCAGCAACAGAAAAGCCTCTGAAGCTTTGCTGTAAAATAATGCATACAATGTACTGGAAAAAACTGAGCTCACAATGCTGGAATAGAAAATCATAGTAACAAACCACTAACCAGTTCGACACACTAAGTGCAATATTGATTTGAAACAATTTCATGTAGTTCTTGTGCATTGTCAAAGTGGGAGGGGGATGTAATAAAGAGGCTATACACAATTAACTTAGAAAAGTATACAGCGTGAAGCAAATAATCACACAGAAGTTTTAAATGACTGATAAACATTTAATCAGATTTCATTTTACTGTGGTGAAAGCCTTGTCTGTCTTGTCTGAGAATACTGTGAAATGCCTAAGAGCAATCAGGTGTCTAAAATGACTTAGTATATTTTTGAAAAAAATCCATTTCCTAATTAGTTTAACTCACTAGATTGCCAGTGGACTGTCAGTGGTGATGTGAGGACTTGGCAGTTTCACACACAGGCAGATATGGACTCCTCTAGATGTCACCGAACGGACTCTGAAAATAGTCTACAGATACTTTCAGCATCGTCGCTACTGATTACCGCGGAAATCATCATGCAAGTTGGAAAAGCACAGAAGACAATCTAGATTCAGGTTGGAATGCAGGATGGAAGGCTAATCTGAACATTACCTGCATTTTAAAATCAGATTAATGAAATTCATGCACATAGTTGAATGGACACAGTTTTCTTTTATTTTCTTTTTTTTTTTTTTCATTTTTAGTGTATAAATAAGGTAGTGTGACAACACCAGTCAGAAAAGTAATGTGGGAGTCACGTATATACAGCATGTTTATGCATCTCTCATGTTCCAGGGAATGTGGATGCAATACCATAGAGTAAATCTATTCCTTGTGACATTTTGATGGGGTTTTTTTAGATCTTTTTTGCTGCAATATTGTAGACCACAGCCAGAGATACCGAGATTTATTTTGATGTCTGCTACGTAGAGCCCTTATCAGAAAACAGCATTAGCAGGGTGTTCTCAAAGAGCTGCTTCTGAATGGGTTGCCAATCTCAGACAGCAGAAGGGAAAGGATGTACTCTCTATTATCTTATGTACTACTGTGAGCCATTTTATTCGAATGAAAAGTTTGGTGTCCAGTTTATTCTGTATTGTCTTTCTGTCTTTCTGACTTCTTCCTGCTTCCCAAAGCTTTTTACATACCTCTCATCCCTTTTTTAAGATTTGTATGAAGAATACACTATACACAACAAGTGCTGCTGAAGGTTTTACTAAAAAATCGAGATTTTTGTGGTTTATGGCCAATTCAGACAACCAACCTGTTAGACTAAATATTAAATTAAATTAAATTAAAAAAATTAAATTTAAAAAATAAAAAAATTAAATTTTCAAATGNAAATGCTTTCCAAATATTATTTAGTTATCAAATCATTTTTCTGTCCCTATTAGACTGTAAGCTTGAAAGTGTATGTTACAGACCCAAACATATTTAGGGTATTAGACAAAAGCCACAGGCCAAATTCAGACAGATGACACTTAGCCAGGTTGTTTTGTATGGTTCAGTAAGCTTTTACTGTCTAATACTTAAAATACATCGTTTAACACTGCTACTCTATTTTTTTTTTAACAAATCTTCCTTTTCAAATGTGAAATTGTTCATTTCTCTATGGGGACCACATAAGCATAGATCTGAGTTACTGGGAAACAAAACTAATCTATTGTTAAGGGAAACTACAATGGAGGAGTGCACGTTAATAATTAAGAAATGTAGGGGTTCTGCTAATCTAAATTACAGCCTACCTGTTATCCAAACCTGATATCAGTTACATGAGAAGTTGTATCTTGAGCCACCAAATTTACTCCACTTCTTTTGCAGTGCTGGATTAATCTGAAATACAGATATATTGCTAGTGTCACACAAGGTTGGAGGATGAACACTATCATATGCAACTTAAATCCTCATTACCCTATTTTACTTCTGAACCTTTCTTGATTTGGAGACTGCAATAGCCCCTGAAACTGTTGAATAACCCAGTAAAAACATCATTATGTCTTTTTTTTTTTCTATAGTGAAGGTCTAGCATGAACAAGAAACGCTTTATTTATTTCAAGCACATTTCTTTCAGCTGATATTTAATCTATGGAAACCACAATTTTCAAACAGTTTATAATCGTACAGAAATTCACAAGGTGCTACATAATGTGTAATCATTTTTGCCTTAAATCTGATTTCTCTAAATGTTTTCTATAAATATTGCTTGATCTAATGGAACTTATTTTAGAGCTCTACTGGAACAAATCAATTACCTCTTGAAACTTTTTCCAATATCTCGCATACTAAACCCATCAATTTTATTTTCTAAAATAGATAATTTTGAATAGTGTTCTAATAGTTTGTGAAGATTTCTAGGGTAACTATAGTAGAAGTTCCCTTTATAAACCAAATGATTTTTACTCTCCAGTGGGGCCTTGTTCTGCTAAATAGTCAATTTGATAATAAAAACTTCTATCAGGAAATAAATTCTCAGTAATTTTGAAATATGTGAATTAAATTTGCTATGTAAGGACTTGATTCACAAAACTTTTACCTAATTGGTAAAATATAAACAATTAGGACCAACTTTTTGTAAGATTACAGTTTCGTTTTGCCAGGAAACATTAATATTTAAGTGCTCCTGTGCCTAAAGGATTTTTTCTTTATTTCTTTTTTTTAAATTATTTTTTA
>VXBO01012982.1:392729-410700 GCA_013400135.1 Rhinoptilus africanus | reverse complement strand
TTTAATATATATAACTGTGAAATACAGTATGAAAGAACACAGTCAGTTGTCTTTCTGCACCTGTGGTATGCAGCTAAAAGCATCTTGGTACTTTTTTTCCCATAACCTACCCCATCTCTATGAGTTCCTTGACTACATTGCTTGTTTTCTTATGGGTCACAATGGTTTTCTTTAGTCAATTTTCTCCTTTCATTGAGTACGTGGAGGACAAGGCGAGGTACCCAAACGCAGCTCATGCCTGCAGAGGTCTAGAAATTTAGGATGAAATTCCTTTCATTTAAATTTTCAGCCTGTTTTGATGTTCCTCATTCCCCACGTGCACTTTATGGGAAGCACGGACACCTGTGAAAGGGTTCAGATGCCTAGAGCATAACCAACATTTTAAGCTTCCACCTTCTTTATGAACACTGTTAGGTGTCTGGAGGATGTCTTCCAACAGCTTTGAATGAAGTCAAGTGAGGATCTCCCAGCACCGAGCTCACACCCTTTTGTGCTTTTCACACATAAATTAATTTTTTTTCTTCTCAAAACAAGAGATAAAATATTGCCTCTTATAATTGTACAATTGGTGAAGCTGAAACCTAGAACCCACGGGCTGTTTAAGTGATTCCAAACATGACCGATGTTAAAGGAAAAATGCAAATAATTAGAAATATAGAATCATAGAATGGTTCAGGTTAGAAGGGACCTTAAAGATCATCTAGTTCCAACCCCCTCGATGACTTTTAAGAAGAAATATAGTTTCAAAGAAATCAAGTTCAGTGGCTTGCTCTATATAATTAATATTGAACTTGATTTCTTTGAAACTCTTTCTTCTTACAAGTCAGCCTTAGCCTGTGATAGCAGGACATGGCAAAATCATTTTAAAATGCATTTATTTTTGATACTAGAGAGACACTGCCAAACAACAAAAAAATTATATCGCAGCAGTTGAATGTCTGAGGAAAAGCAGTAAGATTCACATTGTCATTTTTCGTAGGTGACTCGTGTATATTTTTCAGAGAGCTATTAGACTCTCTGAATGGTTAATGGAGAATTGTGTATTCATAAACTGTTCTCAAGGGGTCCTTCTAAACTACCAAATATCCTAGACCCCCAGTTGTCTTCTGTGTCTTGGCTCCCTGATCATCAGTGCTGTATACATTAGTTCAGCGGTAAGCACTCTGTTAGACTGAAACACTTACTTCCCCACAAAACACAATCTAGGTGCAGTTCTGGGGATAAATCAGTCCCAAACCCATTCTCCAAAGATGTATATATGAGCCTGCATGAACTCTAACTCCTGCATTACATTCCTCCAACCCACTCTCAGTAGGCTTTGCAGCCTCAAGCAACCTCGCATGTACTCCCCCAGACAGGTAACACATGCCTTCAGCTTCCTGCTATAAAAAGATTGCTCTTGATAGGCTGAAACAAGATCCTCATATTTTCTCAAAGAATTTCAACTAGAAAATACAAGATATTAAAAAGAAACTATACCTCTAAGCAACCAAGACACCAGGTAGGTCCTTGAGAAGGAAGCCCAGGGCTAATGTGGATGTGGGCAGCTTGTTTGAGAGGGAGAACACCCAGTGTGGACATGAGCCATTCTGCATCACGTAGTGTGGGGCCAGCGATTTCCCTGTAGGGAAGGCATTTAGCAATGTCGGTACAGCCAAAGAAACAAAGCTTTACCAATTACTCCGGCAGCTGATGGCAAATCCACAACTGTGTTAGTGGCAACAAGCTACAAACAGAAGACCTTCCCCCACTTCCCCCACCCTCCTGCACAAAATATGCATGCTTTGGTCCCGGCCATATTTTGTGTAAGGTTTTTGTACCTTGCTGAGGTATCCAAACACCTGAATGGGTATCATTCCACAGAAATGTTTAGCCAAGTCTAAATACCTGACTTTGGTGTACACTTCTGCATATAGTAGAATCATAGAATCTTCTTGGCTGGAAGGGACCTTTGAAATCATCGAGTCCAACCACACACACAAAAAACCCCCTACAATATCTGTCACTAGAGCATGCCCTGAAGTGCCAAATCTACACATTTCTTAAATACCTCTAGGGATGGTGACTCAACCACCGCCCTGGGCAGGCTGTTCCAGTGCCTGACCACTCTTTCAGCAAAGTAATTCTTCCTAATATCTAATCTAAACCTCCCCTGCCGCAACTTCAGACCCTTTCCTCTGGTCCTGTCATTATTCACTTGGGAGAAGAGGCCAACACCCGCCTCACTCCAACCTCCTTCCAGGTAGTTGTAGAGGGCAATGAGGTCTCCCCTCAGCCTCCTCTTCTCCAAACTAAACATGCCCAGTTCCCTCAGCCTCTCCTCATATGACTTGGTCTCCAGACCCCTCACCAGCTTGGTAGCTTCATTGCGTCTCAGTAATTAAACATGTACTTAGGTGGTTTTTTGCACTGGGTCCCAAACCTTGTTTGGAGTTTAAGTGAGCAAGGCAACTTTGTACAGGCCTGCTTCACCATGACCTCTAAATAAAAATATCTGCTGTCCAGCGACTTCAAAGACAGCTTCAAAGTCAGCCCCTTGAGTACCTTACACTTACCTATAATAAAATGGATGCCTTTTTGATCTGGGGAAACAGTGTCCAGCCATAAAGTCCATTTTGTTACATCCATCCTCAGCTTTCATTCATATGCCAAAGGTCTTCTGCTCCTGCAGCCCTTGAAATGAAAATGATTAAGAATTTTGCTACTGTTAGCAATGCAGTTAGATTAGGGTGAGATTTTCTTTAATACAAATGTGTAAAGCTAAGATGAGCAGCTAAACACAGCTTTTCAGCTCTGTAAACGTGGCTATGCTTTAGTGAAGCTGAGTTCATTCACGAGAGCTGTGCTCAGTTTTGCGCAGCACATGTAATCTTCCCTTACATAATTACACTTTTTTAATTCGTTCCCTAGCACTTTCTTAAAATTATTAGGCAGGCACGGTATTCTGTATTGTTTTGAAACAAAGTAAAATTCCATGATTCTTACAGTTTAATTAAAGGAAGATATTTAATTGAGTAGTTAAGTTTATTGATTACTAGGGTGCTTAAGTAGACACTTCAATTAGCATACAGGTTAATATGCTGCTAAGTCATAATCTTGGTTTGTTTGATAAGAATTGCATTATCTTTCCTGTATTAGTCAGCCTAGGTCACCCACGCTCAGCTCTCATTTTGGATGTCTTCTTCATCTCACCCCTGTAATATTTGTTCTCTACTTGACTTTTAGTCGTTTAGAAACTGCTTCTTTGTTTAATTTTAGAAAACAAACCTTTTCAGGATACAGCTTCCCCACCTAAGCAGTCTTTCCATCACTAGCTAAAGAGGAAGCTTTATGAGTAAGATTAAAGCATTATGAGTATGCAGGTTAGAAATTAAGCTGAGCAGGTGCCATCCATCACTGCTTGAGACAGACCTGGTATCGTGATTCTGTATTGAGTCCTTCAGTTCAGAACTGTGTCACCAGAAGGGTAAAGGGTTGGCCTTTCGTTGGCCATGGCAAGAAACAACTGTGTTCCCTCTGCTAAAGCCTGGGCATTTTGTCTTCACGGGGTTCCCCAAACTCTTACTAGGGAGAGGCAGAAACACACCCCTTTTGCCTGTTATCGTAAAGTACTAATTTACACAGGCTACTGGTCTGATTAACAACTAATGCCAGTTTCTGATTGCTAATATAGTAGAACTGCTGGTTTTGTAAATACCTGAATACTCTACAAATTACCAAATAACTGCAAGATTAAGAACTCCCCGATTACAATCTAAACTGGGACTGAGGAAAAAAGGGATATTTTATACCCAGTGGCCCATTACATACCCCCTCAGCTTTTAAGGATTATCTATATACCATTTGTATTAGAGTCACATGTAAAGGGCCACCACAGTACCTTCCCTCCACTGCACTGTACCAAATCATACAATAAATGGCAGCCTTTCCTTTAACAACGCTAAGATAGGAAGCATATGCTTGCAAGTATTGCACAAATCACAGTGTGGGGAACATTTTCAAATGAAAGCCTGAGAAACCAAAGGGCTGTACATCTCAAAGAGCAGATAGGTTATATATGTTATCGGTTTAACTCTGGCTCTCCGAGAGGTAGATTTGTGATAGCTTGAGGTATTCTAAATTCCGTTCAAGGATGTTGCCAGATATTTATAATTCTTTAAAAAACAAGGCAAGGTTAGTTCATCCTTGTATCCAAGAAAAAAAAAAAAAGATAATAATCTCAAGAAAAAGAGGATGGAGGATCTGTATGAATGCTAAACAGTTAACTCCGTGGTCTTATTTTGCAGTGTGTCTGATGCGTGTACATGGGTGTATGTATATATCCTTTTCTTTTCCTGTTTGTCTCTCATTATCACTGATTGTCCTCAATGTATGGTATGTCTTCTTATATCTGGCTTGTAGGCCGTACCTTGTCTTTCGTCTTTATATAACCATTCTCCCCCTTGGTTTTCAACACAGCAGCCTGTTTCTTCCTCTCAGCTCCCACATGGCAATCTCCCTCCCTCCCTTCGCTATGTAGATATGCAGTTCCTCAATTCTCAGCACTTTTCTTAACTCAGTCCCTCAATTCTAACTTTTCTTAAACTCGGGAATATGCCTGTTCAGCTGGGTTCTACTTGTAGGAAAATGTGCTGGGACTCCTCAGGCACTTAAGGGAAAGTAGCAAGTAATTTAAGCTATATTGTCTTATAATAAAAAAAAAAAAATCAGCTACATTATTTGTTTAGAGTATCATCACATAAACTTGCTCTACTTAGAGTGTGGAAGACACGTTGCACCTTGTTGTTTTAAACTGGCACACTGTGAAATGTAAGTAGGACTGCCCAGACATAGGCAGTAATTAGTGCTCTTTAAAACCTATAATCACAATTTTCATTTTATCTTGCACATAGCTGTGAGAGCATACAATAGCAGATATATATGAGAGCACACATTCCCATGATAAGACCAGTGACTTTTTACATGTGTATTATCATTAGACACAGTCATAATACTATAACATAACAGCATACATTTTAAATGTCTATCTTTATCTTTTTTCCCCTTTTTCTTCACCCAGCTTTGTGCTTGTTTTACCCTTTCTCACCCAGAAGCTTTGTGTCTCTTCTCTCATTTGAGAATGAAAAAGTACGAACACCACAAACTCTGCAGGGAGTTCAGGGAAATCACTATTACAACGTAGTTTCCTGCAGTTTTCATGGCTTCTTACACAGAGAGAACCACAGAAAAGATGCTGAATCTAGGGCAACTCTTCCAGCTTTGCACTATACAGTATGTAACAGCGGGGAAGCTGAAGGACTCACTGTATGTCCAGCAACAGTGAAGCAATCCCTGTTTAATGAGAAAGGAGTAAAAAGCATTTTTTTATCCCATTATTCATCTTACTGTAGAGTTCAGTCTTTTTTTATGGACATTTCAGCTCCCTTGCAAAATACAGCTATCTACTTCTATCAGTATTATTTTGTCTCATAAGCCTGCCAAAAGCACATATTTTGCTATACTTAGATTTTTCAAAACTATTCACACAACCGAAAAGTAATTATTATTCTGGTTTTTTCTGATCTTTTTCTTTCTTTCTAATCCACCTTTGCCCTTTGCTTTCATTTCCCTCTTGCTCCTTATTTCCTTTTGCCAACAGAAAGGGAAGAAAACATAAACCCACAAAACTTGTGGGTATCTCCTGGGTTGAGATACCCACCATTTGCTGGACTATTTCTGTATCCAGCATCACCAGGGAACACATAAAATATGGGATCCCTGGAAACCACAGTCCAGGAATTGCCTCTTTGAGTAACTAGTAGGCAGTAGGGTTATGCTGTCATGTGCTGTCTGCCTATTAATGTAACATAACTTCAGCAAGCCACAGGAGAGCGCTGATTATTCTGTAGTCCTGATTTCATTCTGGAATAAGACAATTTTCATGCTAAGATTATGGATGTTTGGGAAATACGCTGAGCTACCCAAGGAACATTCAGGCATTGCATAAAGGGATGTGCCTGGCAGCCATTTGCCAAGACAGAGGTTTTCTGCACTGGTTTAGCTTTGTTTTCTGAGGATATGAAACTCATAAAATTCAGTGAGGCTCAATTAAAAATTAGCTCCTCTGAAGTATGGAGCAAGTACTGTCAATCTGAGAACCTACGTCTCTTTGTCTAAACTTTCAACATGTTTTTGGCAGAGAGACAAGGTGGGGACTGCCTATACTCCCACAGAGGCTCTTCAGACTCTCTGGAGGAGAGCAAGCCATATCCATCAGCTACCTCCTGCACATCTGCAGCCACTGGAAACTGTAATCAAATCGGACAAGAGGAGAGAGCTCAAGTACGCTGAATTCCTTAAAATGTTATGAAATTAGACAGCTGGGTACAGAGAAAGGGTAGTCGTGCCCGTGCTGAGGAAAAGGTTAAGCAGCTCGTTCACCACTGGACATCAAACAATCAATACAGGCAAAATGTGCTGCTGACTGAACTCGATTCATTCTGCTGCTCTGTGAACAATTTTTTCCACATCTGTCTTAAGTGTGAGGGAACTTTCTGCATCTGATGATAAATTGTGTCACGTTATCAGTGACTTTCACCTAGCTAAGTGATTATCATGGTATTACGCAATGGATTTATCAGGTTTTCTAGATTTATTACCTTTTGCAGGTTTGATGCAGTGTTTTAAGTAAAAAACCCAATCTAGGTTCTTTACTAAGAATGTGAATTTAAATAATTCCTGGCTGACACTTTTATTTTGCTTTTGAGGCATATTTTTTTCTGCAAGTTTTGCTCCTCAAAACATAATTAAATAGCTAAAATGCTAACATGGGAAACTGGTAAAAATGTTGTAATTCCTCAACAGCTGCTATCTACCAACTCCTGTTGCGTACCAGTTTATATAACCCTCAAATCTAAGATGCTGAAACTGGAACTAATACTCCTCATAACACATGTAAGACATTTTAAACAGCAAACTAATAATGCTAAAGGCCATTGTATGTATTTAAATACTTTAGAAAAAAGAAAAGTGGTTTTTCTGAAAGATCAGCTGAAAAATTTTACATTGCTTTGGTTTTCAATAAAAGGCTTTAGACTGCTGCCAGACAGCAGTGGAAAGCTATGCCGACTTTAAGAAGGAAGCTAGAACAGAGGCAACATTCACATACTAATTTAAAAGAATCATAGTTAAGCCATCTGAAACTAACACATACGCAGGATACTTAGGTTGCATGTTTTTCTCCGCTATGTGAAAGAAATGATAATTTATATTAAGTTACTTGCCATCTTAAAATGATTTAGCCTCATGTTTTCTGCATGGTTTAGTACTTTCAAAGCGGGACAAGTAATTATCTCTTACATAATACACCATCTGCATAGATATAATTAAACATTTGCTCAGTTGTATTTGGTATTAAACCAGAAAAAGAATGTGGTTAAGTAGCATTTATCATGCAAAAGATGCCAAAATCAGCTGAAAAATCCATCTATAACATCCTGGTTAGTTGCTAAGCTTTTGAAGGGGTCTTGAATAGATCTCAAATGTGATGCTGCATAACTCAGGTTGACATGGTAACATGCATAGTAAGGAAAATCTCAGCTTTATTAGCAACTTCATTTTAATTCCCTCCCCTTTTCGTATCTCCCCTCAGTTTCTGGAGTAAATGTATCTTAAGAGTCTCTGATTCTAAGTCATAATTGTTTGGCGTAATTAAGATGGTGTGCTAGCCTTTTATTTTGTAGGCAGCAGAATAGTAACAGGTCTATGAGATGAATCCCTAGCAGCATTTTTTAATGACCATGTTAAATTTAGTGCTGTTCTGAGAGAGATCATGTGTATTGCTTGGTTAATGGGATGCTTCCCATATGAGGACTGATCTGGCAGCACTCTGCCAAAGGAGACAGGCGGAAAAGAAGAAATTTCCTCGATATAGCTACTCTAACAAACATATAAGCTGTTAAGGGTCAATGACCAGAGCCATAGGCCCCGAAGACTCTTACTGAGCAGGCAAGATCAGAAGGGCCAAAGCTTGAGAACGCAGGCTGAAGGAATGATAGCAGGGTAAAAAAGGACCCTGTAAGAAAGAGGCAAGAACAAGTCTGCAAGAACAAAACTGAGACACATTCAACACTTTGGGTATACATGGATAAAACTAGGGCTTCATAGATGACCGTCACAAAATCGTAAGTCTTAAAGTAACAAAAGCACATATTTAGATTGTTTAAAAGTAATTCTCTCTAAAAGCTTTATTATTTTTTCTGCAAAGTAAACCATCCTTTGTTTTTAGCAAGGATTCATATCTTCATACATTCCTTAATTATCCTCTTCTGTGCATGAGAGAGCACTACAGATTGGTGTATGGTGTGGGATGCGTCTGGCACCTTATAGCATGTGATTGAGAGGAGGAAGGGAGGGGGGAAGGGAGGGAAGGATCTGCAGAGCCAGGATATCATCTGAGGAACAGGATAGTTGGAGCAGGAAAGCAAATTGCTATGCTGCATGAATGTGTGAGTTATAGACAGAGCTGAAAAGGAGAAGCGCTATCTGTTTCACTGTGTGACACTTGACAGGTCTACTGGATACAAAGTCCCAAAGATACCCCAAATCATCCAATCTTTTTGGGTAAGTCATGGATGATAAATAGAGTACTTCAGCTCCAAGGCTGGCCCAGGGCTAGGAGAACTGCAAGATTCCACAGAGGATAAATAAAGGCCGACTCAGAGCGACAAAAAAAAAGGTGTAGCTGAAGTTTTCCCTGCAACCATGACCTTGGTCACTCTTCAACCCCCAAAATAACTTACCACTTAGAAAAGTGAGATGTTATCATCAGACTAGACAGCAGTGTTATGGAGTGAGAAATGAGTGTTTAAGTTTGACACCTAGCTTTACAGGGGAACCTTGATTTACCATGGAAATACTGACATCGCTGTGAGAGATCTCTGACAAAGGAAATCTAATAAATGAATTAAAAATACTTGAAAATAAACCTGACATATGAAATAACAGAAAAGATCTTCCTCTTCTCTGATAACTGTGTAATTAACAAGATTGAAAAATGGTTGAAACTAGCTTCCATGAGAGCTTCTGGGTCCATGATAGCTCCACCTGTTCATTTAATGTCTGATTCCTTCCTCAATGGCATTCCAGAACATCAAAAAACCTAGCCATTTTTCAAACTGACAAGTGGGTTTTCTGTTGTTCAGATAATTCTAAATGTCATAACCCTGATAAAATTAAAGTGAGGAGACAAAACAAGAATAATAATTTGGAGGCAGTTTCCCCTAGGCCTACACCATGCAAAACGGAAGAAAGAAAAGAGAAATTTTAATCTTACTATCTACTGCAATATCATAAATTAATTGTTAAGCTTTAAAAATGCTGGTTTTCCACATGGACTTGCTTCACTGAAGCTTCACAAATTTAAACCATGCACAATTTAAGGTCCTTTATTTTAAAGCTATAAGGAGGTGTAATTCTGTTTATGTAAAACAGCCCTTCATAAATTTTCAAGGAATTTGTTACACTAAACTTTCCTATACTAAAGCAAAATTAATTAATTCTTCAAAACAGGAGACTCTGAATTCCACTTTCATGGCAAATTAGTTTTTGCTTTGTTACCATCTAAGAACATGTGGATTAACTTGCTTAATACTACTTTCCTTCCTATAAACAATGGTTTGAATGTGATCTTAAGATTTGTGTTTGATTTCTTGCTGGTTATTAACGGTAACAGCCTCTTTTTTATCAAAATTCATGTTTAAGACTATATGTGAATATATTTCATGTTGACTGCACCTAATCTTTCAAAATGTAACCACATGGACAAGCAGAAAAAGAGTGATGAAAAACTGCCAGCTACCCTACTCTGGTCTAGGTCTCATTAGTTTCCCCACAAAAACATAGTTACTGTAGAGATAACAATGGCCCTTTTTCTTATCCAGGGACTGAGCTGACAATCCACAGTTTGAAATTACAGAAAACACCTATCTACCCCATCCCAGAGCTTTTGCCTTACCTTTTCTAATGAGTAATGCCAAGTAGCAGCTCTTAAAGATATTTAATTTTGAATCATTCTAGATCATTTTCATTTAGACAGGCTGACGAGTTTTCAAGGTCAAGTTTTCAATGAATTTTGGGGTAATTCTAGTTTGGTGCAGTAGAACTGCAGGTTCCTGCAATTGTGCAGAAGGGCAGTGTACTGGGCAGATTTCAGTTTTGTATTCGGGCTTCTACAGTCTGAGCCCAGTTTAAGCATTTCAATTCTTTCTTTGGGGGAAGGGGAGAAGACTGTCAGTTACGTTTACTTGCCTTCTCCATTTATTAGATGTTTAGTTCATCTCAAGGAGTCTCTAACTTTTGTTCTTTTTCCTCTATGTCCCTCACACAATCTGTGATGACTGTGGGAATATCATACTTTGATCTGATTTTACCTTAAGCCATATTACCACAAGAGCCACAACTACTCTTACAGTATCACTGCTAATTAAAACAATCCACTCGATCAGAGATAAAGCTATTACTGCCTGTATATTTAACTTAGTTTTTCTTTAGCAATAAGATATTTAGGATTTATATCTATGATCATTTTGTTTGTCTTTTATCTGATGAACCTTACAGCAGTGCACAACCTTATGGTGGCTAAGCGTACCTGAATTAGCATTAATAAAGATGTTATTAAAGTGCACTTCTCTAGACCTTGTATTTTCAATAATTTTGAGATAAAATTATTTGCTGCTCAGCACCTTAAAACAAGACTTACTATTTATTTATGCACTAATGGTATTAGACAGTCAGGCTGAAATCTTTAAGGTTACCATGATAATTTGGAGGTTGAATCACCTCTAAAATAATGACAATTGGACTTTCAGACATAGCGTAGTATCGTGGAATCAATTCTACCTGCTGTTGTGCTTAGCCATATGGTGATCGAGTGGAAGGACCACCAGTAAAGGAGCCTTTTCAGACCACATAAGCAGTAGATTGGGATGAGGAGAGTAGAGTAGATCGGGATGAGATCCTGCATGCGGAGAGAAGTGATAGTCTAGTTAAAGCAACAGCCAGCGCCTTACACCCTCCACTGCGAATGAACTGCGGGAGAGGATCCTCACTCAGAAAAGACCCATGCTGCCCAAAGGGTCTGATTCTGGTTCTAACAGGAGGTGTGGAACCCAGCAGACGCTGCTTGGCAACCTCACATGGCCAGTGCATCACAAAAAACGGCATCTAGGTGAAAAAAATACTCCTACACAGTAAAAGTTGGACACACCCCCAGGTCACTAATGTCTTCCCACTTCATTTCTCCTCTTTGAATGACCTGAGATTTACGCTGCTGTTTGCTGTTTGCTGCCCTCACACATCCTTTAGTGACTTGGGACACACTGGCTGATCTTTTTCCTGAGAATGAGCAAAGGTCCGTCCCTCCCTCGCCTCACAAAATCCTGCCTCAGCTACTCTGATGTTCCAACTCTCTTCTGACTGACAAGACTCACATGGCAGAAAAACTATTTGGAGATTTACTTCAAAAGTGGCACTAGTTGGTGCAGAATTTTACCCTCTACATTCTTTTGTGAAGCAGGGCCTGTTGAAAAATAATGTTTGTAAAAATTCTGTCCCAACTCTAGCTCCTCTAACTTGTTTTTAAAACTCTGGTAAGCAAAACTACTACATATGCTGTTCTTAGGTCATTCAAAAATCTGTGTACAATTTGTGCATTTATATTCATAAAACATTCCAGCTTTCTCTCAAAATGAAAAAGACGGTCCCCAAATCCTCAGCTTACAGCATGTGAATACTACTGAGACTGCGCTGAGGTTACTGTGAACATACATATTATAAATTATTTAAAATGCTTCTGCCAGAGGTTAGCAGTCAGCAAAGAATATCAATTTATTTTAATTAGTTTGAACCAAGGACCAGCTAAAAATCAGATCCTGCACTTCAGAATTATTCTAATTTAGCTTCTTGGCAACATGGAAAGGAGAAAGACTATAATAACAGTTTAACTCAGATATATGTCTTGCTATGCTACATGATGACGGAGAGTATTTTGGAGATGGATGGAGTTGTTTCACAAGGTAGGATTTGGCCTGCCACCCGGCCAGTGCATTCCTAATTGATAATCCCAAATGACGGGGTTTTAGGTTCAATTTGCTAACCCATACAGCCAAGCAAATCAAATCAGACAAACAGGTCTTTAAACATGACCTTAATAATATCTGAAATAATAGTATCTGAAACATCTCGACAATATCTGAAAGAAAAAAGAATAAAGAAGCGTAATGCTGACAAACCATGCTGGAGGCCTTTTGATGACATCGTTAGAATATCTATGGAATATCAAAAAGTGAAACAGCATATTTTTCCAATACAAAATGTGTTCACTTTGCAATGGGACCTCTTTCCAGTGGACAAGCATGTAGAAATAAGTTTAAGAATGCTTTATCCAAGGACCAAGATGTGCTTATATCTGCCGTATGCAAAGAGAGTTAAGTCCTAGTCCATAGTCTGTTTTTAAAAGGGTTAATTTCTTGAAACAATCAGTTATAAGCAAATAAACAAGATAAAAAAAAAGTCTTTAACTGTGAATTATTTTACCAGTTTCAAAAATCCAGTTGTGCATTTAGAGAGGACATTTTCTTTTGTTAAAAAATATCCTTACTGAAGAAAAATACAGAGGGAGAGATAATACAGCAAAAACTTTTTATTTACTCATAACTGTAAGTCTGGACAAGTGAAATATCAACAACAGACATATGAGAAATTATTAGTGAAAAATTATACAGCCAGAAATACTAAGGACATAGAGGAATTAAAAAAACCATATATTGTGAACAAAATTAATCCTTACAAAATCATAGGTCTGCCATTAGAAGCAAACAGTTGAAACTGTCAACAACAATGCAGAACAGACAGAAGTATTCAACGAATATTTCTGCATAATGCAGTCCCATCCCAGTCATGAACGCCATATGGTTTTGCTTAAAATAATATGCAAATAATTTTTAATACATGGGTGGATTAACTCTAAAAAGAATGTATTATTGGTCTGCCTGAGCAATTAATGTTGCTATTCAAGAAATTAAGGAATATTAAGGAAGTATTAAAAAACCTGGATAAAGCCACTGCAACTTTTGGACAACATAAAAAATATGACCTTGATTAGATAATTCTGGCTGTGCTGGAATCAGTAGCAGGTAAAATAACTGAAAGCCTGATACGTGATGTAATCAATACAGGAAATGATTGCATAATTAGTGCCAATGAGTATGTCAAACTGGGTAGATTTCTGGGTGAGACTGACGAATATGATTGATAAAGGTGACTGCATTGACATATGCTTCTGTAAACCAACAGACATAGAGCAGTACATCAGTCTAATTAAGTGATTAGCATTATACAAAAATCAGTGTAACACATAATCATTAATTAAAACCCGACTAAATGACAGAACTCCAAAAGTAACTATAAACAGCTAATTGTTATCCCTTGGGTAAGTCTTGGGGAATTCGTAGAGTTCTGTTCTTTCTCAGAAGGGAGTTTTGGCCCCCTCTCCATGTTTCTGGTGCCCGGTGCCAGGCCTCCGCTGCCCCAGCCCCGCGCCTCTGCAGTGCCCAGCTGGCTGGTGTGGCTCCAGTTGCTCAGATCCCTGCTGGGAGCTGGCGCAGGCTGGTTGCTGAAACGGGCATATGCGGCGGCGCTAACACCAGTCCCCTCGGCCTGGCTTGGCATCCTGAGAGCTGAGTGCCTCTCTGACATGAAATGGAACGAGCTCTAAACACACCCTTGACACCGCTGCCTTGGGGGATTGAGCCCCGCATTTTAGAAAATGCTGTCCTCTGCTACTACATAAATTTATGAGCGATCTGAAGGAATATTTAACAGCATTAATGGTAAAATTTGCAGATGACATAAAATGCATAAAGCACTAAATAATGCAAAGAAAAAACAGGTTTTTTTCTGTAGGGAAATTGACATCCTTTAGTAAGCCAGGATCATTTGAACGTGTTTTTTGAGACAGCTGAATGCAAGGTCATTCAGCAGGAACAAAGAATGTAGGTCACGTTTAGAAGACTGGAGACTGTGTCCTGGAAAGCAGTGACTCTGAAAAGGATTTAGGGGTCACAGTGGTTAGCCAACTAAAGAGAAGCTCCCAGAACAATGTTCCAAGGCATTTGGTACAGCCTTCAGATACAGGAGTGTTGGGTGGTGACATAACCGTATCCAAGTCTTGTGTACGCTTTCAACAAAGGTGCTTAAAAATTATAAATGTTGAGAATAGCACTGTTGAAATACTCTTAGATCTGAAAAACCTGATTAACAATAACAGAGTCCAAGTTACTTACTTCATCCAAAGTGGGATTAAGAAGTGCCTGTATTGTGGTTTATAAAGATGTGCTACAGAGGGCTCAGGAAACAAATAATATTCCAAAGTCTGTCCAACGACGAAAGACAATTTTGTGTTAGCAAAACAGTATGCTCTTTTAACAGGACAACTATATAACTGTTGAAACGATTTACACAAACTTTGTTCCCACTTAGAATTGCATTGTTTTCGTTTAAGTTATGGACAAACACATGAAAAAACAAAGGCAAAGCATCTTTTAAAGTTCTTTAAAAAGAAAAGCACAGCAAGTGTACATGACAAAGGCGAACAGACTATACGGTATTGTGTTGTGTCTTCATGTTAAACACAGAACTGTAAATGAACAAAATAACACATTTTAAAAGACACTTTCCTATTGAGTTTATACTCTAGTATTGATTTATATTGTATTCTTTTGAACTTTCTTTTTTAACATACTCAGAGTGAAGATCTTTCTTGAACATCTGTGAAATACTTTGCACACTTTGGCTAGACATGAATAATACATGGCAGAGAGATGTAAACACCAATGGGAGAAATAAATTATGTACGTGAGCACAGGGCACTATAGCTAAAGTAATGAGCTGAAACATCCAGAAACTTCCATTAACCTGATCATCAGAAAAAAAATTCCTCATAATTGGAGGAATTCAACTTTGAAGGGATGTCTCCTTTGGGAAGTTGAAGGCCCATTACCTGAGACATTTAAAATGAAATGGACAAAACAGCACTGAAGAATGCTAAAGAACAATCCCTTGTCAGGACCATGATAGTCTTTCCCATCTCTAATCTTTATGATCTCCTGGTTTTTCTTATCATTTCAGATCGTCATAAATATTTTATATGATTGTTGACCTACAAAAGAAGTAATTTAAAGAACAGAACTTTAATGCGAGTTTACCAGAATTCTTTTAAAATTAGTTTCCATTCTCCTGTCAAGTATACCAACATTGCCAATATTACCGCTACCTGTTATGCCTAAGGCAGAACAAGAGATTTTCAAAACCAATAGACTAAAAAGCATTATAGCTGGTGAAATACTCAATGTGGAGTTGCTCAGTTTTTAGGAACTTGCATCTGAAAAAGAAGAACCTATTAAAGTGCTTCAGCACCCCATTGATCACAGTGGAAGAATCAAATGCCTTAGAACAAGGCACAAAACTAAGCTTACAAAAACTAAGCTAGCTGGTAAGAGTGGGCTAAGGATAGAGTTGTACGTTGAATTCTGAATGTCTTTGATGTTCAGGTATCTTAATGCTATTACTCCTTCAAGTAGAGGTTTTCCTGAAGAAAGTTTTAGGTGCTTGTTTCTTTTTCAAAAACTAAGGAAACAACTGTAGCCAGAAGACTTCTGTCTCTGCTCTATGCAATACTTCAGTGATTAAAGAACTCCTCCAAGATGATGAAGACACAGCATCAATTAATTTTTCTCCTTCAGGGAACCTCCTGTCTCCTAAGAGCCTGTCTGTGGACTATTCTAGGGGGATACAAAAGAAGGGGAGTGCTCCGTTCGCTTCTTCTTTTGAGCCTCTTACAGTTTTTGTAGACTGAAGCCTTCATTTGCCTTCAGACAGATTAAGCAGGGGCATCTCTTCTGTTAAGAGGTCTATCACTGGGAGCAGGGCACCCTGGGCTTAAGTCCCTTCTCCACTGACTGCTTCTGGTTTTATGGATATAAAGCACATAAATGGTCCATAATACAGACACACAAAGCCATCTTTTGTCCTTCCCAACTGAGTGCCATAACCAAGAGGTTACAGATTAATTCCCTCTCTCTGATCTAATGCATTTTTAATTCTTTCAGAGCACAAAGTGGAGCAGCTTCAACAGAAGGGACAGACTGTGTTTTCTTCCCTTACGTGTCCCCCTGGACTGTGGGCTGTTTACCTGACAAGTAGAAGAGTGTTGAAGTCTTTGTTGCATGGAGGACAGCAAATCAGGTCCTGCACCTCAAGAATGTTTTAACCACTGCGATTTTTACATTAAAATGAAGAATAACCAAACCTTTGAGGAGAAAGCATAAGTTATAACTGGATTTTTTGTGTGGACGTTGACTTAGCAAATGTGCTCCAAGACCCGAGGAGGTCAGGCGTAAGAGAAGGGAGTCTGTCAGATGAAGCCCGAGACGCCTTTGGGCAAATACATCTTCTGGGAAATTTAAGCATAAAAACTGTAGCATCTATGGCGGTTAGTCACCTCCAAGGTCAGCTGTCACTAAGTGAGCTCTGCAAGGAATCCTGGCTCCAGTTGTAGTGCCTAAATTCCACATCAATCCCATGTTCAGCACTCAATCCCTGTCACACGGGCCTTCGGCGACCGGGTGGGCTCTCAGCACTGGGGGAACCAGGTGAACGAACCTCATGGAAACGCCAAGTGACACATTTGGTAAAATTACTTCTAAGGGCGTTTTTTTGGGGACGCCGGGCCAGTCCCCGTCGGGGCAGAGGGAGGCAGCGGGGTGACCCGCAGTGCGGCCAGAATCTCCCAGCGCGGCCTCCCCTCCGCGCCCCCCGGCCCGGGGCTGACGGTGGGGCGCAGGCGGGCAGCGGGCTGCCCTCGCNAATGGTCCATAATACAGACACACAAAGCCATCTTTTGTCCTTCCCAACTGAGTGTCATAACCAAGAGGTTACAGATTAATTCCCTCTCTCTGATCTAATGCATTTTTAATTCTTTCAGAGCACAAAGTGGAGCAGCTTCAACAGAAGGGACAGACTGTGTTTTCTTCCCTTACGTGTCCCCCTGGACTGTGGGCTGTTTACCTGACAAGTAGAAGAGTGTTGAAGTCTTTGTTGCATGGAGGACAGCAAATCAGGTCCTGCACCTCAAGAATGTTTTAACCACTGCGATTTTTACATTAAAATGAAGAATAACCAAACCTTTGAGGAGAAAGCATAAGTTATAACTGGATTTTTTGTGTGGACGTTGACTTAGCAAATGTGCTCCAAGACCCGAGGAGGTCAGGCGTAAGAGAAGGGAGTCTGTCAGATGAAGCCCGACACGCCTTTGGGCAAATACATCTTCTGGGAAATTTAAGCATAAAAACTGTAGCATCTATGGCGGTTAGTCACCTCCAAGGTCAGCTGTCACTAAGTGAGCTCTGCAAGGAATCCTGGCTCCAGTTGTAGTGCCTAAATTCCACATCAATCCCATGTTCAGCACTCAATCCCTGTCACACGGGCCTTCGGCGACCGGGTGGGCTCTCAGCACTGGGGGAACCAGGTGAACGAACCTCATGGAAACGCCAAGTGACACATTTGGTAAAATTACTTCTAAGGGCGTTTTTTTGGGGACGCCGGGCCAGTGCCCCGTCGGGGCAGAGGGAGGCGGCGGGGCGGCCAGAAATCACCTCAGGGGGAGGGAGCCCGACCCAGCGTCCCAGCGCGGCCTCCCCTCCGCGCCCCCCGGCCCGGGGCTGACGGGGGGGCGCAGGCGGGCAGCGGGCTCCCCTCGCCCCCCTCCCCCGCGGGCAGCGCCCGCTGCCGAGGGCGGCTCCGGCGGTGGCCCCGCAGCGCCGAGGGCCCGCAAAGAGAAGGGGGAGACGGCGGCGGCGCCGCCCTCTGGAGAGAGCGCCAGGGAGAGGCTGGTGTGAAGAGGCGCATTTCAATGAGGGCCGGGCTAATGCAAATC
>VXBO01012982.1:324536-391700 GCA_013400135.1 Rhinoptilus africanus | reverse complement strand
AAAAAAAAAAATTTATGTTCTTTTTAATTTTTTTTTTTTTTTTTTTTTTTTTTTTTTTTTTTTTTGTATGTGTGTTTGAGATGGTTTGAGCAAATGAAACAGCAGACCTAAGAAAAATCCATTTTTCTTGGCACAGGCAATTGCTTTTGAGATACAGTTTCTGAATTGTGAGTTCCGGGGCTGCTTAAATCAGAATAACAGGTTCTCATTGGAATTAAAAGCAAATTTGAAGTAAACCAATTTACAAATAATTTTTAATGTGGAAATGTTTGTGGTGTAGCCTTGATCCTAAGATGCGGTCACTGAGTGATATTTTGTATTTAACCCATAGAGAAGTGTCAGTGAAATGCCACAGCAAATGTTCTTGGTCTCGTCACTGAAGTGGGGTGTATGTGTGTATGCATATTGAGGAGGAAAACGTAGATTAGTCTTTTTTATTTTATGTATATATATATATATATGGATATATACGCACACACATACTGCAGCATATCTATATGTTAGGCACCTTTAAACTATTTACAAATATAAATGGTGCATGTATACATTAGCACAGGATATAGACTAACTAATGTAACAAAATAAGGTGTGAGCTGTAACCAAAGCAGGGTAAATAATTTCCACCGAGGCCCCGTGCTTGCAGTGGTTGGCCTTTGGTGCTTCTTCTAGTCAAGCACGTGAACGGCTCTCAGAAGTTGCTGAGCACATCCCCTACAGCTTTGCGGCATCAGGGTCCAGCTGTATAATCATTGGTTTAATACAAATTCTGTAAGCTAAAGAGCATCCTTAAGTCTTCCTCTGTTTCCTCCTTGTGATCTACAACTGGTCTGAATATATTATTTTTTTTCCTAATGGTCATGCAGTTTGTGAGTGGTCGAAACAAAGCTGGTGCTTGCTATTTTTTTTTTTCTTTTTATTGGAAATCAATGAGAGAGACCACTTTTAAATTAGGTCTGTGTATCTGTGCTATAAATAAACTTACTGTGCTTTGCTGTTCCGCAGACAACTGCAGATCTAGGTGGCTCTTAAATTAAAAGAAATGTGTTTTGAACCTAATGATCTTTTTGGTCATTCTGAATTTTTTTTTTATTTTGTATTTTTGTTTCCCTTATTTGTGAAGATTAATGTGCAATTTGTAGTATTTAGTCTTGTGCTGGTTGTAAAAAGGCATGGAAGTACCTACCTCCTTGATTTAATTTCAGAACGTATTGAAGTTCCATTTATGTGAACTATATTGAATAACTGGGTTCATCTTGGTCAGAGCTGCTGGGTTTTTGTCACTGTCAAACATGGGAGGTGCCAGTTGCTAATTTGCCCGTCGACACTGGATTTATCACTTCTTCAATGATAGCTTTGTAGGCAAAAGAAGCTGTCAGCTTTAATAAATTTGAATATTAGGCCTAGGATATTAATAAAACTTCAGGCAGATTTTATAAAGCACTACAGTAGCTTGCTCACTGAAAAAATACTAGTTTCCTATCTCCCTCTAATATTTTCTTTTATTTCATGACATTTGGTTCAGAGTATGCAAAGTATTTGTACAAGAGCAACAGAAGTAATTTGTTACAAAGCTTAGGCTGTAGGGAAACCAGTGGCTGGAATATGCAAAGACTTTTCAACAGTGGGCTTGACCCACTAAACCCACACACTGGCAGTGGTAGTCCCAATTCTCATCACCAACCTGCACCATCTATTCCTCTGAGATGTTCTTAGTTGCTTACTTGGTGGTGAGTGGTTGCCCTTCTGAAATGGCACCTCTTGAGATCACAGTCGCAACAAACAGTTTAGTGGGGGCGAATGGTCTAGAAGGTAGACTGGACTCAAATAGCATCTGAATATAACATGAGAAAAAGTGGAAAGTTGATGCGTTTGTTCTTTTTTTTTTTTTTCCAGTAGCTCAACTTTGTCACCTCATTTTCAGAGTTCTTGCTGAATTTGAATGAATGCTTCTTAATGTTTGCATATTGCTAGCAGTCAGTGTCATGAGTGGCGTTTCTATGATGTATAAAAGCCTAACTTATAAACTAGGTTTTATGGCATGTCGAGAGAGTTAGCTTTAAAATGAACATGTCAGCATAGCACAGTTTCATTCAAAGATTTTTCTCAACCTGGAAAGTGGTCCCCTGTAAGTACCGTGTATAGAACATGAAGTCTCAAAGTGATCTCCCTTAAAATGCGTAAGTTTCGTGAACTTTTTCTCTTTTCTTGTGCATCCCTTAGGTTGAACTTCAAGATGTCCTTTGGGAGAGATATGGAGCTGGAGCATTTTGATGAGCGTGATAAAGCGCAGCGATATGGCAGAGGGTCCCGGGTAAATGGCTTGCCCAGCCCTACTCACAGTGCCCACTGCAGCTTTTACCGAACCCGTACTCTACAGACCCTGAGTTCTGAGAAAAAAGCCAAGAAAGTTCGTTTCTATCGTAACGGAGACCGGTATTTCAAAGGGATTGTATATGCCATCTCCCCCGACCGGTTTAGATCCTTTGAAGCTCTCCTGGCTGATCTGACCCGAACTCTGTCTGACAATGTGAATCTGCCCCAGGGAGTGAGAACAATCTACACGATTGATGGCTCCAAGAAGATTTCCTCCCTGGACCAGCTAGTGGAAGGTCAGCAGTAAGATCTGGAGGTGTAAAGTTATGTTTGAGTCAGTGTTTATTTGTCTAATCTGTTAAGTCTTCTGCAAACAGGTAATGGTATCATTGTTCTTATTGATAAAGAAAGGATCTTTGATGGTATAACTGGAATTGTGAGATTATGTCATGAAATATTGTTGCCTTAATACTTATTTCCCTCTTGTTGAAAGTGTCTGACCTTTCCCTTTGTGTTAACCTAGTGTTGATAGTCCTAGATCTTGGAGATCACATCTGCTGCTTCTTTTGAACTTGCATATTTAAAAACGGCAATGAGAGTTTAGTCAGTTAAACTTGACAAGGTCCGTGGTGCTGATGAAACCTACATGACATTCAGTTCTGATGCATTTTTATTTTTTTTTTTAAATCTGTCTGTACATAGTGAGGAGCTCCAACTCTTCCCTACAAGTAAATATACCACAAGTAAAATACTCTCATCTCGTGGATTGGCATATGTGTAGGCAACATGTTGAAAGAGAAATGTTGTAGCTGTGGTTTAGCTGGGGTGGCTCGTTAACTTTTCTCCCCTGTAGCATTTCCTATTTCCTCTTCCCCAGTCCATTGGCATCCTTATTTTGTTTGTAAATAAGACTCGGTATAAAGCATTACCAGTGATTTGGTCAGAACTCACAGGTTTTGGTCACTGCCAAACATTGGAGATGCCACTTGCTAATTTGCCCATCAACACTGAATTTTTCAGTCCTTCAGTTGGCAAAAGAAGCTGTCAGCATTAATCAATTTGAATACTAGACCTAGGATATTAATAATACCTTTTGCAAGTTTTACAACTTGACAAAGTAGCTGTTCCACCATAAAGTACTTCTGGCTTGCAGTGGGTTTCTTTTTGTGTGTGTAGACAATAGCTCCTAGTATAAAACATCAGAACGTATAAGGTCTCAAAGCATTAACTAGCACATGGCCGTAACTGAGGTTGGTTTTTATCTGTAAAGTTTAAATGCAGGTGCTCAAAGAAAATAAAGATGGAACAATTTTTTCATTGTTGCTGCTGTCCTGCCCTTGTCCCTTCGCCCATGTGAAGCTGTAAAGTACGGATCTAAGCCACTGGATAGCCAATAGCCAATTTAGAGTTAGAATCATAGAATCAGTGAGGTTGGAAGGGACCTTTAAGATCATCAAGTCCAACCATTAACCTACCCTGACAAAAACCCCTTCTAAACCATGTCCCTAAGTACCACATCTACCCTTTTCTTAAACACCTCCAGGGATGGGGAATCCACCACCTCCCTGGGCAGCCTGTTCCAATGCTTAATAACCCTTTCAGTGTAAAAATGTTTCCTGATATCCAATCTAAAGCTGCCCTGACATAACTTGAACCCGTTTCCTCTTGTCCTATCCCTTGTCACCAGGGAGAAGAGGTCAGCCCCCATCTCTCTAGAACCTCCTTTCAGGTAGTTGTAGAGGGTGATGAGGTCTCCCCTCAGCCTCCTCTACTCCAGTCTATACAACCCCAGTTCCCTCAGTCATTCCTCGTAAGGTTTGTCCTCCAGACCCCTTACCAGCTTCGTAGCCCTCCTCTGGACACGCTCCAACACCTCAATGTCCTTCCTGTAGTGAGGGGCCCAAAACTGAACGCAGTACTCGAGGTGGGGCCTCACCAGTGCCGAGTACAGGGGGATGATCACTTCCCTAGTCCGGCTCACCACACTATTCCTGATCCAGGCCAGGATGCTGTTGGCCTTCTTGCCCACCTGGGCACACTGCTGGCTCATATTCAGCCGGCTGTCCACCAACACCCCCAGGTCCCTTTCTGCCGGGCAGCTTTCCAGCCACTCCGCCCCGAGCCTGTAGTGCTGCCTGGGGTTGTTGTGACCCAAGTGCAGGACCTGGCACTTGGCCTTGTTGAACCTCATGCCATTGGCGTCACCCCAGGTTGTAACAGAGGTTGAAGTTTCTTTATGATTTTCGTTTTTAGCATCGGATGAGAGAACTTGCAGTATCAGGATGTAGTAAGAGGATCAGAAGAAAGCTAATGTGGGGAGAGAAGAAGAAAAGGGTAATGCCAAATATGTTTCCTGAAAGAGGAGCACATCTTTGCATAGCAGGTGTTCAGCCACCATCGAGTGGTCTCCTTTAGGTGTCGCAGCAGAGGAAAGATTTTTAAGGAGAAGTCTTGAGAAGAGGATATTCTTGATAATCCTCCTTGCATAAAAAGGAGAGTAAGAGACAACACAAAGATGCTCACAAACCAAACTGAAGTGGTGGGATTGTTCATGTAAGTAAGAGGGTTTGGGGTTAGGACCATAGGTGTAGTGGAATGGAAAGAAAACTGGGCTTAAGATCAATGTTATGAATTCCAAGGCAGAATTAGAACTGTATTTGTCAGGACAGTATTTAATTGGTGTAGAAAATCAATTTCTGGGAGGAAAAACCAATATTAATCAACATCTGTTTAAAAGCAGTGTTTGTGCATTTTCTACTCAGTAGTGGCATAAATAATTGTGCTTATTTGATTGGTATGCTCATCAAGAAGCAAGTAGCATTGGTGTTAATGTTGATTTGCACAGTCTTTTGCTGCCAGTCACAGCCAGCTTTTGGAAGGAAAGAGCTGAATGCAGAAATAAATTCGGCAGGCTGTAAGATTGGTGTATTTTGGCATCCTAGAGAAGAATAATACCAGTTAAAAATCAGTCAGTCAAAATGAATGACAGTGCAAGAGCGTAAGTTTATTTTAAAAAAGGACTTTGGTATTTCTTTTAGTTCTGTGCAACTTTATTCCCTTCCTCTTCAGTGAACACATCCTCCCTTCCTGTGTATAGTTCAAGTTGGACAGTCTTATTTTCTTGTGCCACTAACACTGTGGAATTTACAGAAATCAGTCTTTGTGTGCAAGTAGAGAGCTACATCCTTGTTCCACCTGGAAGGAGGCTTCTGTCTATTCGTATAAAACTGCAAGGTGGGTTATTTTGTTCTGTTTCCCTCGTAGAGCTTCACTGTAAAGGTTCATATATTATTAGTTCAGTGGTGGTTTTTACGTAAGCCCTGTCCACTCTTTACTGTACAAATTTATTAGAGTTTGTCTAGTCTGCTACAGCCTTAATTAGCTTGAAGCTGTTCTTTGTGTTTAAATAGCTGGAAAATCACTTGATTTTTGGCTCTTGCCAAATGACATTTATGCTCAAATTATTGAAATTTGAAGCATTGCTTTCTTCACGGTGAAACTGTTCCCTGACTATATGAATTCATTTAATGAGACAATGTTGAATTTAGATGATTTTTTTTTCTTTTTTTCTGGGTGGGGGTTTTTTTTTTCTAGTATTGATGTTTGATGATTGCTTTGTAAGGTAAATGTGCAAAGCCTTGATTTGGTGTTGTTTTTTTGCCTTTATGTCTGTGAGGAAGTTACCGTACTCTTACATTCCCATATGGCACATGAAGACAGAGGCAAGCAGCTCCTGGGGGAAACAAGACAGCAGCCACTGTCTTTCATCCCAGAGCTAAATACATACAACTGCATGAAAGATAGTCCCAAAGGAGAAAGACTGTAAAGGAGCTGTTTTGGTTCAGTAATATTTAGTTCTGTCTTGCATACAATTCGGAGCTGGCATGGCTGTATGCTGGTGCTGTAAGGTTTTTTTGAGGTGCATGGACACATTTTCCCTTTATTTGAAACTGATGGCTTTCCTAAGGTTGTTGGGTTTTGTTGTTTGTTGGGTTTTTTTTTTTTAAGACCTGGGGCATGTGAGATTTGTTGGAATTTGGTAGCAAGGGGTATGTACTTTTGTAGGAAGTTTCGCATGCTCTGTAACTTCTCCCGTCACCTTGTATGAAGGAAAGAATGCAATGGATTCAGGTTACTTTCTTTTTGTCAGAGCTGATGTTCAGGATCCTTTTGCCTTTAAAGAATGATTTCCAAATGTGACGTGACTTTATTCCCTAGGTATGACATGTAGTTAAAGCATGTAGAAACAGTAAAGATGAAGTTGCTCTTAAGGCTAAATTGTCTTGCTGTAAACAAAGTCTCAGGAAAGGACTAAATGCCTTTTGCTTTTACAAAAGTGTACTATCTTTAAAGCTGAGGCAGAGATGGACTGGTGTGTCTTACCCCCAAAATGACCATTGAACAGTGTAACGAGAACAGTAAGAGATTGGAATGGGCACGTTAACTCTAAAACAAAGAGTATTACTTACAGTTTTTACTCCTGGGGTCCTGCTATGTGGAAGAAATACCACAGAATCAATCCATAGCCAGAACTGCATCCCTTTCTCATTCATTTCTATTATAATATTACCTCAGAGTCTTGGGCATGTACCAGAATCAATTGCTTTAGGTTTCCACAATACCTACCACAAAAGGTGAACCCTGCAGCAGAGAGCTGGCAGTCAAAGGCAAACCAAAAACCCCAAACCACAGGGCTGAAAGCGTACTGGGAAACAGTATTGTCACATGTCGATACTGGGTGCACTGCCAAACTGTTGTAAAGACTTATGTGCGTGTGTGCACATTTTGTGCAGGCATAATGGCGAAAACGGTTTTAAGGAATAATCTGGAAAAGAGAAATGAATGTCTGTCGGGAGTTACTGCAGAGCTGCAGTCCTCATTGAAGGAGCAGTTTGAAAGACCACAGATACACCCCGTTTAATGTCTGGTAATGGCTGTAACTGGCTAGTAACCCTTGGGAGATGTGAACCTCGCTGCAGTGGCAGGAGATGATGGCCCACATGAGGACTGTGGGAGGGCTTGTGCGGGGGGAGGCAGGCAGTTTGTGTTCCATTCAGCAGAGAAGCTGCCCGCCAGTGGAGGGTTCAAAAGGCTGTGCCTCCTTGCTAAAGCAGTGGGGCTGTGACAGAGTCCCTCACTTTTTTTTTGTATATGGGTCTCGGTACTCCCACTGTTGCCTCATTGCTTTTATCCCAGCTTTTCCCTCTTCTACCTTGCTTCTTCCTTGACTCTGCCACCCATTCCAGTGGTGCTGTTGGGAAGCCCAGCCAGGCCAGAGTGTAGGAATGGGCTGACGTGATCTCTGATGCCCTCTGGAGCTAATGCTCACTCTTCTAATCCATGCCTACCTCAACGGCTGGGAATCGACGGGCAGGAAGGATTCATACGCATATGTAATATGCTGTCAGAATAATAATAATAGTAAAGTATCTGTTTAAATGTTTGTAGAGCTGAATCTGTGTGGACATTTGTTTATAGGATTGAATTTACACTGGATATTTACCATGGACTTGATCCAGAGCTATCAAAGTTAGTGAAACTTGGACTGAATCCTGTGGCAGAAATGCCTGCAATCCTTATATTGTTTAATAAACAAACAGCTGAATAATCCTCTTGCATAAAATGGTAGAGGGTTGTTCTGGCACTGTTTCTTTGATTATTTTATTTCATGAATTTGAGAAGATTCATCCATTAGCCAGTTGATTCACATTGTGTCTTCCTTAACTTCTTGGAAGATCCCATGGTTTCTTATTTTAGGTGCTTTCTAGTTATTTTTTTTTTTTTTTAAAGTGTGTACAATGCCTGTATTGCTTGTAGAAAGACTGGAAATCTGGGAGAGCACAGGCGGAGAAAGTATGTCTTTATCTTTTCACTGGCTTTTGATGAGGGGAAAAAAAAGAATTTTTAGTCTGAGCTGAGCAGAAAGAATCATGTGTAAAAGAGGTCCTTCAAAAGGTCTGAGGAGATCTAGGAGTCTTGGTAAACAGAAAATTATCCACAAGCAAGCAGTGTGCTCCTGTCCCCAAAAAGGTCAATGGAATCTTGGGCTGTGNTCTGCTTTAGGAGGGGAGTTGGACTAGATGATCTCTAGAGGTCCCTTCCAACTCTGGATTGCGTGATCTGATTTAAAGTTCTTGGTGCATGGGATTGCTTAGGGAACATGGGTAGGTCAGATTTATTTCCTGTAGATGGTCCATCTCTTTTGCGCTGTTGCATTTTTTTCAAACACTGCAGAAACACAAGGCAGCAGTAATGTAGTTTAAGTAGGTTATTGCTCTATTAACTAACACATTTGGGAACTATCAGGAAGTAACTTATTTGGTTCAGGTCATCTCCCTTTTGCAGTCTGCTCTGTGTGGTGAGGGATAGTCAGAATTCTTTGTCCTTTCCCCTGAGAGATTTCTCTTCTGCCTTTTTGCATGTACAAAACCAAGGGGTGGAAGTGTGGAAGGGCAGGTGTGCCTGTTGCATGGGGTGCCAGTCCCTTCCCTGTTCTCTTAATTTTTTTTATTGCCCCACATGTTGGGAAAATGAACTGCAATGACTGCATCTGCAATGGCTGCACTGAGCACCCTTGCCAGGGTGCCTCACCGCCAAAGTGTGCGATTAATACAGTTCCTCTGTCTTTGGTGGGCTCATAAATTAACTTTCCTTTTTTCATACATACTCTCCTATGAGGAATCAACACTATTTTTAATAATTTGACAGTCCTGCTGCCTCACAAAGAGGGGTTGGTTGTTCCCTCTCTGCTTATGTGATTCAAACAGGTTCTTTATTACTTCTCCAGGGTTTTTACCTAAGACCAGCTAGCTTCTTTATGGAGACATTTTAGACAAAGTTGCCTTTAGAACAGAGAAGAGATGCAAATAATCCCTTTTAAGAGATAATGCCTTGATCATTCTTGTAGTGAGAATATTGGCAAACTGAAGGAAGGAAAATAATTGCTAATACCCATATGCCGAAGAGGCAGCCAACACTTGCATCAGTACTTATGGGCAGTGACTCAGTGTCTCCTGAGCCACCTTGTATACAGGTATTATTTTTTTAAATGATATTTTTAATACCTGATGCATGCAATGAATTTTTGTCGTGACCTATAAGATCTATCCTTTGGTGTTTCATGGCTGTAGTAGTTCAGCTGTGTTGAATTTTGACAGATGTATAACTGCAGGTAGTAGGTTTTTGTTTGTCTCTTTTTTTTTTTTTTTCTTAAGCATAAACCGTGTTTTGGGATCTGTCCTTCTACATGATTAGCTTTCTGATTAGCTTCTCAGTGCTAAGATTTATTTTAATTGTTCCACATGGAATTTCCTGAAGTTTTCAGCACTTGCACAACTTAAATTGCAGGATTACTGGTTCAAAACTGTCAAACAAGCATTGTGTATCTTTTTTTTTCTTTTTTTTTTAAGGGTTAAAGTGGTGTGTGTTTTTATTTGCACTGTTGCTGTGAGGAGGCAGGAGGGCTGTCGGGAAAGGGATTCTTTCTAAGATGCAGTAATGACTTTTTTCCTAGATGTCAGATATCCCTAAAACAGCTGGGTGTCCCCCTTTTCTAATGGCTATGGATAGTGTAATCAGGAGTCAAAATACCATTAGTGACAGCAGACTGCACTGTGAAATGCTCGCTCCCCTCTCTTGGGGAGCTGAAGTCAAATAGGCACTTTAAGTGGGCTGTCTTTTCTATGCTTTTCTTCAATCCAGTATCTCCAAAGATTCCTTCTTCAGCATACGTGTTTCCTTACAAATCTAGTGTTTGGAGATTGTTACCTTCTTCCTCCAGCTGCCAGTTAGTCTAAGCTGAGGTTTGTGGGCTGTATTTGTGCCTAGGCCTGACCCAGAGTTAAGAGCTGATGGTGCTCAGTGGGATTATCACCAGAGGTGTATTTTCCTGCTGCTTTGGAGCTGGGAAATCCAACTTGCTGCTGGTATTGCCTGTCCGCAGATCACAGCTTCTATCTCCCCTCGGGTACAAGTCACGGGGGTGAGGCTGCAGTCTGTGAGGAAGTTGTAGTCAAAGGTTAATGAAAATAAAAAGGAAAAAAAAAGTTCTGTCATTACCTAATAGTTTTGGTGAGGAAGCAATAGTTAAGGCAGAAGGTGGATTTATTGGACTATAGTAAGTCATGGCCCTTGTAAAACTTCTTTGCGGTCTTCTCTCTAATATAACTGTGAAAAGGAAGAGAGGATGAAAATCCAGGTGAAGGCTTTTTGTCCTTGTCTTTGAGATTTCTTCTGCATACAAACACCAAGGGCACTGAAGGATTAGGCTGGACATTGGAATTTCTAGCAGCTGACAGGGTGGGTCCCACATTCAGGAAATTTCAGCTTGTATTTGGATGTTTCTGGTGCTTTGAGTACTTAAAACTTGCTGTGTGTGACCATAAAACAGGGTTTACTGATCTTAAGATTGAATATGAGATACTTTTAGGACATAGAGGTTTTGTCCTTTTAGTTTTTGTTCTTACTGGCCCGATCCTGAGGGCCACCGTGAACTAGAACTGCAGTCCCTGGCTAACATCCTTGAAGGTTAATAAGCTGCAGCACTTCCCTTGAAGTATAAACAGTCTTAAATAACAGTATTATGGGAGACAGATCTGTATTTCTATTTTCATGTATAAGATAGTTCTTACTAAAGATATTTCATCTTAGAAGGCCTTGGATACTCTGCCTCCAAGATATTGTGGAGCTGAATATGAGCCTCTTCAAGTGGAAAAAAAATAATCTCAGTGCTAATATTTTATTCATGTAATATAGTAGTTGGAAATGAAGAAACGGAAAAAGTCTGATGTTAAAACAATCCCATAACTTCAGTGATTGTATTGGTCTTTTTTATGGTTATTTACACAAAATTAGTTTTGTAATGAAGAGCTAACATGCTGTTAAAAGCTACAAGGAACCCAGCTGGCCTTTAAATATAGCTGGTATTTAAAATCGTGTGGAATGCTATCCTTTCAAGAAGGGGAACCAAAGGAGTTCTGAATAAACTAAATGTAAGTCTTCTGGGTATAACATGTACGACCATTTGTTTGTTTACCTACCCTTTGAGAAGTGAGTCTTAATATTAAGACTTGTTTTTAAATAAATTTCATGCCAGTAAACCGAACAATTTCTCTGATAGCACTGAACCTGAGAATCTGATTTTTATCCCCTGCCCCCTCCCCCCCAAAAAAAAGTTTGCAGGTGGATTTTTAGTCTTACAGCAGACACAAATGGAGGTAAGAATAAATTTTGTTTAAAAATTTATAAAAGAGGCTTCTGCAGTATTTTATAGAACAGGCATTTATTGTATTAAATGCAGGCCTACCCAGAATAGGATCTTTTTTATTTTTATTTCCCTACAAAACACTATTAAAGTCTTTTTAAATCTTGTTAATTTTATGTATGTGCTGCTGTAGGTGCATTCTGACCCTTGTGTTCTGTAATTGAGTAGCTTGTGGACAGGGACATGGATAAAAAATACTATGTACTGTTTGATCACTCTTGGATCATTACTGCAGCTAAGCCTTTCTGTTCTGATGTTACCACATATATATATCTTTCTCTTTTATATATATATACACAATGGGTAAAAGGAAGAGCTTACCTTTGTCGCTTACAAGGTTGATGTGAGGATTCCATCTTAAACTCCATCTTAAATTGTTATTCTGTTATTAAGTTATTAACCCCCCTTCTCATGGCAGGGGGCTTACAACTAGATGATCTTTAAGGTCCCTTCTAACCCAAACCATTCTGTGATTCTGTTTTGTTAACACTTTACATGTAACTGCAAAGTGCGGATTAACTTGAATTTACACAATGGCTAGTGAGCATGGAATGTCTTGATTCATCTCCCACTCTGTATTTTGTTCTGTTTTAAAAAAAACTCTTTTAAGAAAAAACGAAACAAAAACAAAACAAAAAAAACAAAAAAATCTTTTTATAGTTTTTATTTGATCTTACACTGTCATTACATTTATCTTTTCTGCTCAGTGATCCATCTTCGCATGTTGCTCTGACTTCTTTCTTTCTTTTCCATTGCCTTTCTGATACTCACTGTACAGTGTGTTACTGTCTCCCCTTTGGAGCATTGTGCCAACAGACTTGAACCTCTCTTGCATCTGGGGCCCCATTTCCCAGTGGGTTCCCCCCCACCTCCCCATTTCTAACTGTGGTTAACTCCTGTGTATCTGCCAGCGTTCCTTGTGTGCTACATTGCCTGTGGGATTGGGTTGGGTGCCCTGAAACTGTAAAATTTGTGTCTACAAGTAACATTTAAATACTTCTTTTCTTTTTTTTATATAATTGAACTGCGGGTCTTCTTTCCTTAGGGTAGGGATCCTTAGGAAAATCTTTGGTTCTAATGTGCTTTTTGGCATAGGAGGTACATCCCTGAGTTTTGTTCAGTTTTTATTTTAATACCTTGGGCTTAACTGCTAACGTGAAGGGCTCTGTGCTGTTCGCATACACTGAACTGCTGAACCGATAAGAACTCAAGCATCTCAGATGTTGTGGTATTGTTCAAGATAGGATTTTATTTGTAATAGAATTTAACTGCAAGCTGCCAGAAGGTGCGGTCTTGCCGGATCTAATATTATTTTCTTTGGGATTTTTTTTTGCAGCCAGAGGGTGAACTGGCTCAGCTGCTTGTTGTAAAATTAGTATTGTCTTTTTTATGTTCAAGCAGATCAATGAGCTGATCCAACACACCCAGTGCAACTGGCAGTGTAGTCACTCTGTCAAGCTCAAGGGAGAGTTTGGGAGCACTCAAGCAGGTTCCCCTTTTGCAGCATCCTGCAGCTGGACTGGACGGAGGTGTTAGTGAAAAGGGACACGTTCCTGTTTCCTCATTACGTTATAGTTCCCCAGAAATCATGTGGGTGTGGTAATTACAAAAGTATTTTATTGTAGATAATATTCCAATAGAAATACAAGCTATAATAAATCTTTTTTCTTTACAGTTTTGTAAATTTGTTGGGAGGACTCTGTAGTTATTACTCTTTGCCTTCCTCTCCTCCCCACATATTATTTATTGAGTCAGAATAATCAGTAGAATAATACAGTGGGATTTCTTGCCTATACGTATCCTGGCTTTATGCTACTTAAAGATTTAAATAATCAAATCTTAACAAAACTCCTATGACATTTTCATCCACCTTTTATAGAAAGTTATTTGTAACCTATAGTTTTTGATAACACTTCAGAGGAAATAACATGAAACGTTTGGGCCCTGCTGTTTTGATAAGAGTGGGCCATTTAAGCATGAAGGCTGGGGGACTACTGTGATAATGCGCTGGGGCTGGGCAGCTGATTAGATATGAACACACTGACAACAGCAATTCCCACTGCAGATGGTGTTTTCTGAAAAGAAAACTGCTGCTTTCAAGGATTTTCTGAATGGTTAGCTGACGACTGATTTTTAAAAGGTATTTTGTAGCTTGTAGCATGTGGTAAGGGAAGATCCACGCTTTACGTGCACTGTAGATCAAGAATGATAAGAATAATGTTTAATAATTTGAGAAGGATTTGATTTGGTATTTTCCTGTGGTGTGTTGGGGGCTTTTTGGTTGTGTTGTTTTGTTTGTTGTTGTTTTTTTTTTTTCTCCCACCCTCCAATCTAACTCGCTGGCATTTTTGCTTCTGCAGGGGAAAGCTACGTATGTGGTTCCATAGAACCCTTCAAGAAACTGGAGTACACGAAGAATGTAAACCCAAACTGGTCAGTGAATGTTAAGACAACTTCTACTTCTCGTTCAGTGCCGTCCCTTGCCACTGCTAAAGGAGGTACTCCAGATACAAAAGAGAATAAGGATTTCATTAGGCCCAAACTAGTCACTATCATCAGGAGTGGAGTGAAACCACGGAAAGCAGTCCGCATCCTGCTCAACAAGAAGACAGCACATTCATTTGAACAAGTTCTTACCGATATAACCGATGCCATCAAGCTGGATTCAGGGGTGGTTAAACGCTTATACACACTAGATGGAAAACAGGTAAGAATTTTCATGATGATAGCTCTCAGCATGAAGATTAAAAAAATTTCCGAAAGGAAAAGAATTGCACATTAGTTAAAAATCCTTCATTCTAGAATATAGAACCATGCCTTCCACTTTTTATAGTGTATTTAAGATCTGTGAGCAGTTCGGAAGCACATCATGAAGTATTACTTGGCCTCAGTGATGGTCTTGCCATTTATGATAAATAATAAGTCTAAATCTGTCATACGAAAGTGTGATGTGGTTTTGGCTCTGCATGCCGGAAATGTAGGATGAAGGATGTAATTTTAAAGAAGCTCATTCTGTTAACTTTTTTTCAGCTTTTTCTTGCAGCAGTTTTATGAGTCATTGTACTTGCCTTTCCATAAACTGTAAGAACAAACAGTGAGGACACGTTCCACTATGATAAATGCAGGCCTACTGCTGTCCAGAGTGACCAAGTCATGAGTCTTACTGCAGCTAGAATGGACTATGAAGAAGGTGCAAGCTTAGAAAATGAATGAGCTTTTTCCCTTTTGCAGGAAAACAGGTAGGGTTATGTGTGGTGACCGTGCTTGTTGAGGAGTCTCTTGTAGGTTGCTGCTTGTTTCTTCTGTGAAATACCTTCAAGCAGTGTCTCTTTTCTGATGACTTATTAAATTGAAGTAGAGTGAGATTCTGAGAGGCTTCTTATTGAACTTGGGGATACAGGGACAATAAAAAAATATTACAGATTAATCCTACTTCTTTTTTTGTCTTTATTTGTAATTTATCTACGGACATGTATTAATTATAGCAAAACTGGAGAAGCTGATAACCTGGTGAAGGGCAAGACTAATTTCAGCATGACCTGAATTGATTTAGAGCAATGGTGGCTCTAGAGAAATGAGGCAGATACTTGCATTTACAAATGGAACTTATTAAACTGAAGAAATGATAGAGGTATAAAATGTGAATAGAAAGATGGACAGACGGTTTCCCTGAGAAAGTAGAAGCTGCTAGACATATTTCTACTGTAATATAGCTATGTTCTACAAATTCTAGGCTCAATGAGTTGCAGATACACAACTAACAGCGTAGCTATCGGGAGGTGCTGCAAAATATGCTTCGTACAGGTAAATAGCTAGATTCAGTGATGATCCAAACATGCCTGCAGTTACTGTGGTGAAAATGCCAGCATAGCTCTGGAAACAGCTACACCAATACTCTCTGATCTCAGAGAGGCCTGGTTGATGGACAAGCCACTTATTCAGAGCACTGGTTTAAATCAGAGCCAAGTCTGGCTTGACCAGAAGTCCCTTCCATTTGCAGTTTTATATCGGTAGCCATGCCATCAGTTACAGACAACAGTTCAGTTCCTGATGACTACACACATGCCTCTAATGATCCTATTACTGTGATTTCATTGAGGACTTTGACCTGGAGCAAAAATGTGGATGTGAAGGTTTTTTTGCCTTTAGCAAAGGTCAAGTGTGTGTTTGGGGAAACTCTCAACTCCTGTCCTTCTTACTTTGCCTCATGCTTCAGGGAGCACCGAGGCTAGTAAATTTGAGGAAGGAGATGGGATTCAAGACCAGGCTGGATGGGGCTTTGAGCAACCTGGTCTAGTGGAAAGTGCTCCCTGGTTCAAGGGCAGGGAGCTGCTCGAGAGGGTACAGCAGAGGGCTACCAAGATGATTAGGGGACTGGAACACCTCTCTTATGAAGAAAGGCTGAGGGATTTGGGTTTTTTAAGTCTAGAAAAAAGACAACTAAGGGGGGATCTTATCAACGCTTATAAATCCTTAAAGGGTGTGTGTCAGGAGGATGGGGTCAGGCTCTTTTCAGTGGTGCCCAGTGACAGGACAAGAGGTAATGGGCACAAACTGGAGTATAGGAAGTTCCACCTAAACATGAGGAGGAACTTCTTTACCTTAAGGGTGGCAGAGCCCTGGCACAGGCTGCCCAGGGAGGTGGTGGAGTCTCCGTCTCTGGAGACATTCAAAACCTGCCTGGACACGTTCCTGTGCAACCTGCTCTAAGGTGGCCCTGCTCTGGCAGGGGCGTTGGACTAGATGATCTCCAGAGGTCCCTTACAACCCCTACCATTCTGTGTCCCTGCCTATGGCAGGGGTGTTGGAACTAGGTGATCTTTAAGGTCCCTTTGGATCTAAACCATTCTGTGATTTAGAAGCTGCAGAGATCAGTGGTGCTCTCCGCTGTGACCTTGACAGATCTTGAGTGACTATTGCAGTTTCTATAAATCCTCAATAAAAAGGGATGCATATCTGTTTTGTATTATATATGCAAATAAAGTTGTGGTTTGGTTATCAAGAAGTGCAGCCTGGAAGGATGTCATTGTGGCTTGTCTCCTGGATAATATGCTTACTTTTTTTTTTTTTTTTAAATGTGTATTCCCTTTAATATGCACCCCTTTAGTGGCTGTGCTTCAAACAGGAAAAAACCCCCTACCTTTACACCTGTTTCAGAGCTATAATTGCTGGAAGTAAATAGTACTATCGGACTGCGTGGGGGGAGAGGGAAGATGAGGTTTTCCTGACCCTCATGTTTTCAGTGTTCAGCTGAATCCTTTGTCAGGTCATGGGATTCGAGATGAGCTTAAATCATTGGTGTGCTGGGCTATTTGTTACCTACCTCACAGCCTGAAACCCTAGTGCCTAAAGGCTGTCCCAGGAGACTGATGTCTCCACATGTATTCATTCCTTCCCTTTCTGTCTGTTCAGTTGAAATTGCACAGCTGGCTGCCTAACCCTGCTGCTAAGGCCAGGATTTGGGGGAAGGTGTGTGTGTCGTGGAGACTTTGCTCACTGCACATTGAAAAGGCAGCTTTGCTGGCAGAAAGGGAAATGAATGATCCCGTGCTCAGCAGGAGCAGCCTGTTGCTCGCCCCTGTGCCGGGAAGTCATTGATTTCCTGTGCTCCTAGGCAACTGCTGTGCCGTTTTCCTCTGCCAAAAGCCTGAGCTCCCAGATGGCGTTGGGGGCACGATGATGGATTTCTTTATTGCTAAACTCAAGCTGTGAATGATTAGTGGGAGGAAATCCATGGCAAATCCAAATTTTCCCAGTAGTGTTTATAGCTGGGAACTTCTACTGTGACTCCTGTCGGAGCTTGGAAGGTTCTGGAAGAGCCTGTGTTCAGTGGTTAAATCTACAAATCTGTGATTAAATCTTTCATTGCTAACTTAAAAAGCAATAAAATCTTAAAGCTCCGAGCCAAGAGAAGTAATTTACTGTGAGGATAAAAGAATAAAGCTCTCCTAGGATTATTCATCGTGAATGTAACTTGGAGAAAGGCTATTCTGTACAGTCATCTCTTGTGAGTTATTTTATGAAGCCAACACTGGAATTACCCATCCATGGCAAAAATTGACACGAGTCTCATATATTGTTAGTGCAGATGGGCAATGAGGTGTGCATACTCTTGTTGTGTACTATCATTAGATGCCTCAGACTAATCAAAAGACAGCAGTAGGAGTCAGAATCTGACCTGGGCATCTGAGTCAGGTGGTTGTCCCATACTGACGCTACACATTGAGGAACTGAGCTTAAATGCTCTCCCTGTAACATCCTGGTTAGTTGTGATGTTTTCAGTTGTATCTCTGAAGGACATTAACAAATATTATGCTCAGTTAAAAGAAATTTAAATGGTGGCCTGTGAAATTTGGTGACAATGCAAAGAGCTCGTCTTGATGAGGCAGGTAGTGCTGGGACACTCGGTACCTGAGGAAAGTTACAATTTCGGGTACTGAGTAGGCGCGTACTTTGGATTTCATGCATTTAATTTAGTTTTGTTCAAATGTATTTCTTCTTGTTAAAGACAGGGTGACTAGTGGTTTGTTGCATTTACTTGTAACTGTCAGAATCTATATTTTGACTACAATGTTTCTGAAACTTCATACGATAATTTAATTTGCGCAAAAAGGGACACAACGTACAACTGTAATCTGATCATATGGCACGTTGGTGTCCCATATTTAGCATACTTTCACAGTTCAATTATTAATGATTTGTCAAAGCAGGTTAAGTTTCATACTGTGTCTAGAATATGTATATTTTTATCGATATACTTATTTTTTCCACTGGTACAACGAACTGGTGATGTTTGTACTCTGAAGGAACGAGAGAATAACTTCCCTGTAAGATACTAATGAATCTGAAGAAGATGATGTGACTGTAGAAAGTGTTTAACAGCCTTATGAGCTCAGTCCAAAATTAAAATTTATTCAGGGAGAGGTCTTCAAGTGTTCTTGCCATCTTTGCTGTGTAACAAAAATAAACCCAGAATGAATAGGTTTAATGGCTGCTTGTAGGAATTCAGATCATGAGGGCACTTACTGTGAGCATTACCCTTTTTTTTCTTTTTTTTTTTTTATATTAAAAAGTTGTTTAAGTGCATGTAAAGACATTGTTAGTATTGACCCTTAATATTCTCAGGTACTTGTGCAAAGAAGGAACACTTTCTTGTTGCTAAAGTATGTCTTGCTTTACTGTAGCTGCACCATTTCAGTTTGTTTTTTAACCTTCCCTTAACAGCGGGTGCCATTTTAGTTTGATGTGCATTAAAATATGGTTTTGTAAAAGGCAATGTGTGGACACACGATGCAAACATCAAGGGTACAAGCTGCCCGTGGAGATGGAGCCTGGTTGCTGTGTTGCAAGCTCAGTTCTCTGGTTTCTGTGTACTGATGCGCTTCTAAAGACTAAAATGGGAGAATACTAATGATGGTCACATTTAACACCAAAGCTCTGAAACAGTGTAGTTTTTAGAAGCGTTATGGTTTGTGCATTTGTACAAGGTATTTATAATTTGCATGTTTAGACAAAGACTAAAGTTTGGACAAAAGTGCTTTATCACCTTGGAAGTCCTCCATTTGCTTTTGGAAGAACAAACATCTGGTTTATAATGAGACCTCTGTATTTGAACAGGTGGCTTGTTGCGCTTAACTAGATGCAATCATGCAAATTATTTTTTCAGTTTAAATATTATGCTGTGGATTCGGCTTGAGGCAGCTAAGTGGTCAGTGGCAGAGATACCAGAATAAAAGTCACTACCTGATTTTTTTTCTTAAATATTTTATTTCAAATCAACCTACCTTTGCAAATATGAAATACAGCTACTGTTACTTAAAGATGCCTTACAGAAACATGTGTGAGAGGTGCAGGGTGGAATGGGAGTGAGTCTCTCAGTATCCTTGCTTTAAGCCATTAAAATAGCCTTTAAAAAAGTGTGGCCGCAAGGATAGAGAACATCACAGTACTGAAAAGCTTGACTCTTCTTCATTGGGTGGAATATGTTTTTGTTTTCTATTGGGACTCCACTCTAAAGGGGATATCTTATGATACAAACAAGCTCCCTCTCCTGTGGACTTCCCTCTGTGAAGGCACCTAATATCTTTAATTTTTAACTAGGAATTAATACTGCTGTTTTAATATTAAGTTCTCTCAAAAAAAGGAAGCAACTCTTTGCACCTACACCTAAACTGAGCATGTGCTTTTCATTGGTTTGTTCTTAACAAGTCGAAAACATTTGGTAATAACATCTGTATTCTACGGTAAGTTCTTGGCCAAATCTACCCTTTTGTAGGATGGATTAAAGATCTCAAATGTCTTTCTCTAGACTTCAGTTGTCCTTGGAACAGAAAAGCCTACATAAAGCAAGGTAGGTATCATTCATGAAAAGACATTCTCTACTTAGCATTTGTGTAGTGTATGTTATACAACAATTTAGGCAAAATGAATGTTAAACAAAATAAAAATTATGTGCAGCAAGTGACTCGTTTTGTGTGTGCTTTGTAATTTTGATTCACATCAGCGTTTGTAATCAGTTCCATTCTTAATATAGAAGTCGCGTTTAATTTTAAGGGTGACTGGTTGTGCATGTCACTTTTATTTGTTCTTCAGTTGTAGTTACAATCCACTTGAGATGAATGCGACTTAAAATTATTCCTAGTTTGAAAAATGTGGACAATAAGTGCTGTTTTATCTTCTGTATGACCTCTCTTGAGTGCAGTAACTTTAACTTCTCTGTTTTGTTGAAGGCTTTGGAGCTCCCTGCCAGCCACAGGCACACAGGGGTGGTGTTGATTGAACATGGTGAATTCTCTGTGAGATGTAGCTGTGAGATACTGACTAATTGGGAGCAAACGTTAAGTAAGTTGGCTTCTGCAGATCACACAAGTGTTTTAATGGGAAAGCAACGGTTAGGAAACTTGTACTTATTTTTGAGGTAGTACTTTATTATTTCTCAGGTGGTACTTTAATATTGCACGTGGGGACCTGAAACAATTGTGCTTACACTGTACAAGCTGTTCCTTTCCTAAAGGGCTTCTAATGTGAGTGGTAGATGGCCATACCCTTCAGAAGATAGCTCTGCTGCTTAATTTTAGACCAGAAGTTTAGGGCCCTATTTTTGGGAGATGCTAACTGACCACCATGTTGGTCTAAGAATAAAGAGCATCTCTGCAGCTTTTAATATACTTCACTTTCCCCGCTTCCTGCCTGCAGTATATTTAATCAAACTTTTTCTTTCTCTGGAAGATATATCATTTCTGGCTTTGGTATTTTGAAACTGATTTAGGGGCAGGACTTATAAGATAAGGATTTTTTCTCAGTACTGGGATAAACACCCCTTTTAAAGGTATGATAGGCAATTTTCAGTCACTGTTTTTTTTTTTTTTTTTGTTTTTTTGTTTTTCAGTCTGTCTCAGCAGGTGGTGATAGGGTCTGAGGGTCTTGGAAGATTCTTATGACTCCTATTTAGAGAAGTAGACTTCCATTACAAATCAGTCTAGCAAGAAAAGCATCAAAACCTGGTTCAAAAATCATTCAAACACATGCTTGGGTGTAGACTGTTTGCTGGCAATTGGTATTATCCTGGTGTTAGAGGAGAGCTGAGATAGGTCCTTGAACCCTTGTGCCTCTGGGTAGGCTGTTTTGATGTCACATTATGACAGTGACTAACACTTTTAATTGTTACTCAAATAAAGTATGCTGTAAAGGAGTGAACAGAAGCCCATTTCTTATTGAAATCAGTGTGTTCATTCATTTGTCTGAGGTCGGTTCCTATTAAGCTGAGACTGACAACTGTGTTGCTCCATCTCTGAAAGCTCTCTCACAATAGAAGTTTCCAGGGTTGCTAACTGGCATCCCTTAGGAACTGTAGGCCGACTTTGAAAATTAAGAAGAGAAGGTGCCATCTTTTGCGACCTTTAGATTGGCTTTCATGCTGTGCAAAAGAAAAGCTGTTATTAATTGAGTAAGACTGAAAACTTGCATATCTGCTTCAGTATGCTTTAAATATCATGTAAATTGATCTTACTGTCTTATAAGGATATACAGCTACTCATCAGAGAGTTTGTGCACAGTCAGAAACCCTTTATAAGGAATAGTAATTTCCAGGTCCTTAAAGGTAGAGTATGATATTTTGTAAGTGTGAGGAGGGGTGCCTCAGTGGGAAGGAGATGATGTCGTCATTCAGAACTACCAGTTGCTAGAATAAGTGTCCTTTTCCTCTACATCTTGACTTTGTTTCATTACTTTAAATGTACAATATAACAAAGAAGAGCTTCTCATCCAGTTAAGTATTGCTGACTAGTGGGGGAGGAAGAGCAGGTGGAAACATCCCCAACTATATGGTCATGGTGGTTTTGGGTGTGGTTTTTGTCCTTGTTTGGTGAAAGAGGAGTTGGAAGAGTGCTTTCAGATTTCTCTGATGATGCTCAGGAATGTTTTGTGGAGGCGGGTGTGAGATTACTGTGGGTCACTGAAAAGAGCTTCCACTCTTCACTAACATGCAGTCCTCAGGACCAGATAGGTTCTCTGTCAACACCTGAAATCTTTTTGTGCTTTATGCTTTCAAATAGTAGTCATCCGAAACTTTCTCTGTTCTGTTCCCGCTTCCTGCTAAGGTACTGTATTTCATGACTTTCACTGAACGAGCTGCGCTGAATAGTTTGAAGACTTTACAGTGTGTATTGACAAACTGTCATGTTCACTAGGATGATTTTATTTTTACTGTCTGAAGCTGTTAGTGTTAGCAATATTTTTTTCATTGGCATAAGTAAGTGTGGTGTGTGTATTTTCTTTCTCTGAAGTGGTAAGTTGTAGTAAGACTGTATAAAAAACAAAAAAACAGAAAACCCCAAAACAAAATGCAACAAAAAAATCACAACAAAAACCACAACAAAAAAACACCAACCCACCCCCCACCAAAACCAATCAACCAAAAAAGTAATGAATCTTGGATTTGCTGGGTTGTTTCTTTTCCTTCTAAAACCAGTTGTAACAAGAGGATTAAGAATTTCCAGCCATTTAGCAGAATTCTAAGCATCATCAAAAGAAAAAAACATTACCCTCTCGTAGTTTTTCCTACTATGTTTTCTTTCCTAAGAAATTAAATTATACTAACAGTAGCAAAAATTCTTAGTGCTGCATGCAGCTTATTAGAATTTAAATATTTGCTTTTTAGTGTAATTTTGTCCTTGGTTTGTTGTGCCTTGAANTGTGGTTTTTGTCCTTACTTGTTTGGTGAAGGAGGAGTTGGAAGAGTGCTTTCAGATTTCTCTGATGATGCTCAGGAATGTTTTGTGGAGGCGGGTGTGAGATTACTGTGGGTCACTGAAAAGAGCTTCCACTCTTCACTAACATGCAGTCCTCAGGACCAGATAGGTTCTCTGTCAACACCTGAAATCTTTTTGTGCTTTATGCTTTCAAATANCTCTCATAGTTTTTCCTACTATGTTTTCTTTCCTAAGAAATTAAATTATACTAACAGTAGCAAAAATTCTTAGTGCTGCATGCAGCTTATTAGAATTTAAATATTTGCTTTTTAGTGTAATTTTGTCCTTGGTTTGTTGTGCCTTGAATTTTTGCATAAACACTGGGAAAATCTTGATAATCTCCCTTTTGAAAAAGTGCATAAACTAAAGGCTGATAACTCTTTTTAATCACACTCAAGTTTGAACAGTTACCTGTGACAGTGCAATTATGTCCTTGATTACTTATTTCTTTCCACTCACATTTCTCTTTAACAACTTTTTGCCAAGCTGTCGTGTAGAAGAAAATTCTTCCATGAATGACGAATATTGAGAGGGCAAGCTACATAAATATATTTTTCTGTGAAGCTTAATCCTCTAATATTTCAGTACCTCTTTATAGGAACCAAGATTTTGAAACCACCACAAAAACATAGTTGTTACTGGCAAAATAGTCCTAAAAATACTGGCAGTGGGGGAAATGGTAGTGATACCCTAATTTTGTACCTTGTTTTTTCTAATTAGGCTTTTATGAACCTGGTTTCTTTTCTGAAATGGCGGGCAACTGTGAAGCATCTTAACTTATTTTCAGTACTTTCCAGCTTCTTAAGCCATGCATTTTGCTGTCTCTTACAGTGAGTGGCAAGAAACACAAGTGTCATTGGATAGTCTACCTGTTTGGTCTGGAATTGCCTCTCATGGTTCTTCTTCTTCTGCAGAAACCGAGTCGAGGGCAATGACATACTTCTCAGGTGCTCATCAGGGTAATCAAGATGAATCCAGGCCTCTACCTGTAGAAAGGTTCTTTATTAAATGAGCCCTGCTGCATACAGAAGTTGGAGATGCAATTTTGTTTCCTTATTCCGTGTATCTGAGGATTTCTCCTGGGAATTTCATTAGCAGTGGAACTGAGACTTAGACAATGTTCAGGAACAACAATATTATGTACTATTAAATCAGTGATGTACAATATATTCTGCCTCTTTACCCCTCTATTCCTCTTTAAGGTTGAAACTAATTTGTTCAATCCTGTAGGAACTGTTGACTTAATCTCTTCTGAATCTATGTCCCCAGTACTGTGTGCCAGTTCATGGAGGCAGAACGTCCCGACTCAATCAGATTTAGGAACTAATACAATTACCAGTAGGTTAAAATATTTCCATTGTGCTGAATGAAGACAGCAGTGCACTGAAAAGTGCTTAGGTTTTTATAAATAAATCAAGCTCTCTCGAGACTGTTTTCCTGATATCAGTGGTTAATGGTATGTGACAAGGTGTGTATCACATATAGTTTGTTCTTAGATTTTATTAAGTATTCTCTGTTACATTTTCCACCAAAAAACTTTTGAAGTAGATTAGACCACCTGCTACAAGGAGGTGTTTTTGCTTGAGGAGGCTGCTGAGGAGGGGGTTGAGCTTCTTTCGTAGGATTGAATTCCTGAAGTCATAGAAGAGCAAAGAAGCCTTCAGGGACCTGAGGTACGCGGGGCAGGGTATGGTACTTTACACATAGATAAAAATGAGCACAGATGGGTGTGAAATTACCAGAGAAAAGTGAGTTTAAGTTTAGAAAGCAAGACAGAAGACCGTAGCATGCATCCACTGTAACCAGCAAAGCATTACAGGGTTTTGAATTCATAGTTGGATGTTGCTGGTAATGAAACTCATGTTAAGTAGTGCAGGCTGATTACCTCTGCCATATCACTTGTTCTGGTGGATTTGGTTTTCCATTAATGTTGGATCTCAAACTTATTTTAAATAAAACTCCTCTGAGCTTTAATAGCTTAAAACTGTAAGAGACATTTACTCATCGAGTGAATGGAGAGTGAAATCTCAGTTTGAACTGCTTTTAATTATCTTTTTTGGCTCAGTTTAAGCAATGATTTTCTCAAAGCTGCCAGACAGTAGGGGAAGATTTGGGGCATCTTGTGGAATAGCCAGGGTAGAGTGATTAAAAGTGAGAGAAGACAGACGTTGCTTGAAATGCACATGCTGACTTTTTAAATAGAAGAATGTTTGCTGTTTAAAATACCTTCACCTGCCTACCCTTGCAGCCAGGTTATGTGTCTGTTTTGCATTAATTTGAATTGCAAACTGCAGCTGCTGCTATATAGCGTGCATCCAAAAGCTCAACCTTTGACTCTTTATTCTAGTTGTCCCTGAAATATCCTGCTGTCTCGTGTTCCCTTTCTTGATCTCTTATCTGCCTCTGAATCATTTGTTTCTGAAGGTTTTCTAGGACACTCTCACTTTCTTTGAGTTTTTAACTACTACTTCTGTGTATTTCAGGTTTTTTTTTTTATTTCTATTTGCAACACTTTTGCATTTAAAATCTAGCAAATTTTGAGAAATGGCACTTTCTGTGGGATTTGTTCTGTGTGTGAAATGGTCTCCTGAGCACAACATCTAGATTCTATAGTCCAGTTCTTTTGTTCTGTTTGTGTATCTTGTGTGCTTAAAATCAAGATTTCTTTAACCTTCTGCTGTTTCTCCATGTATGAAATGTGTGTTTGCATCTTACGCCTACACAAAATCTGATTTCGAACTAATGCGATATACGGAGTGTTTAAGTGGCATACTTACATGCTCCTTGGAGAGGAAATAACTTTGAGAAGGAGGTGAGTGTAACACATGTGTTGCGGGAAAGGATCCTGGCACAGTACACGCTGCTAATGAGAAACCCTGTGTTCACGTGAGAATAAACTCATGCATGCCATAATTCTGTCTTGACGCTTAAGAATAAATCAGTTAAAAATATAGAAGCTCATGATCATGAAAAAAATCCATATATGACATTGTTGATTATTTTCTGTCCACTTCTTACTATAGCTACGTGAGCATGAGTAGGGTCAGTCCCCTCTGTGGATGTGATGGTGGTAGCAGATTTTACACCTAAGCGGTGGGTTTAGGGTGAGAGCACCTGGAATACAAAAAAGGCACTGTATTATTTCCTGTTGTCGGAGTAGCCTGTGCTGCTATCTGAAATGCTATTGTACTTCTGTTCTTTTATTCTTGCTACTTAGAAATACCTGCTGTGCTCCAACACGTGGTTTTCTATATATTTGTGAAAAAGGCAGCTTATAGGCTTTAAGGAAAAAAATTGGTATTTGGATGTTTCAGTTTCTAAACCAGAGCACATCTGTTCTGGGGCAGATTGAGGAGCATTGCGAATACTCTGGAGGAATCTGTTTAAATAGAGTGTGATCTTGATGAATTGGGAACACGGACTACAATCAGTGTAAAATTTAATAAGGCAAGTATGAAGCAGCTATTGTAGGAAAGAATAATCAAATGGCCTGTCAGAAATAGGAGAACAGAAACCAGATGAGAGTGCAGTTAGCATTATATGTGACGATTTTCAATGCAAGAAGTGTTGAACATTTCACTGCTGTGAGATGGTGGAAAAGCGCATGTATGGGAATGGGACATAAAAGCAGCAAGTGTTTAGTGGTTGTGCAGTTGGTTAGGATCTTCGTGAAAGCAGTTGTTGACATCTGCTTTTTTCATGAGGGATAGGCAAACTAAAATTTCTGTATCTTATGTAAAGACCAAAGAACTAATAGTAGCATTAACTGCTTTCAATATGGTGAGACATGGTATCTAAAGGGATGAAACAGGAAGAACAGGGCTATTCTAACTCTCTGATAACCAGGAACATTGATACTTGAACTTTTCACTTTTTTTTTTTTTGATTAAACTTAGCAACAAATAAACTTGAGGTGAACATTCAGTATCCATAGAATGGAGATGCCAAGCAGCCAGGTAAAGTCTCTCTGGGGCTCCATTTCTGTAATTCAAGATTGAAAAGAAGTAAAACCTTTAATAGTCTTGTATTAATATTCCAGTAGGTAATAAAATATCTGACATTTTCAGTTACAGTATTTGTCAAAATGAATACATTTGCCCAGTAACCTTCCTGAAAAAATACTTTAAACCAAAATTTATATTGCAGCTTTATTTAAATCTTGTTTAAGCAGCAGTATTTAAATATGGGGTCCTGATATATAGCCTGTTGTGTTTTATACTTTGGTTGGTTGTGAGGGGAGGGCAGGTGATGAGAGTGAAAGGATGAGACTTTCCATTCTCTGGCAAGTCTTCAATGACACTGTAGGAGGAGTAGCTTTTAAATGTGGCATCCCTGTAAAAAACGAATGCTTCTATCTGCAGATGGAGGAGGGCTGTCCTAGAAAAGAAAATTAAGCTCTGGTTTCTCTTGTGCTGAGTCCAAGTGAATGCCAGTCATCTTTCACAGCATACAGTAAGAACTGCTCTCTTAAATGTTACAGAAGGAGGGGGAGAGGAACAACTGAATGTCACATTGTACCTCGGTAGGAAGAGGAAAGCTTTAACAGTGCTTGTTGTCTTATAGGCAAATAATCAGACGGATCACTGAAATAAGAGGCGGGTGCTCTGAAAAATGACCTATATTGTGGCTATACTGATTGAAGCTCTTCACCACTGCCCCCAGTTCCTCCCCTGGGTAGGAGTGGTTCTTCCCTGCCTTTGGTTTTGAACTGCAGCATCTTGTCCTGATGCAGCATTGGAACAGCAAGATTCCAAGGTTATGCACTCATCAAGCTTACTTTTTTTTTTTTTTACTTTTTAAGCAGCCTGTCACGACTTAACATCATTCTGAAATCCTGAAATGACAGGCAGCCTTGCAGCTCCAAATTTTCTCCCCCAGAAGAACCTAGGTAGAGTGTGTGGGAAGTTTTCATATCCCAAATCAATGGTAGTCTGTCTGTAGGGTAAGTATTTCCGTTCTTTGGGAACAAAGCCTCACTAGAAACAAGTACCAACTTTCCTTAGCTTTTTTTTTCTGTATTATTTTAGATTACTCCCTGGAAATAAATCTTTAAACTTGGTACAAAAAAACTCCAAGCAGATTAGAACAGGTGACAAGTCATTTTCAGCTTGTCAAGTGGAGCTGGGACAGTTCTCCGAGGTGCAGAGGGTGTGTGCTGCATTAGAAAGAACAAAGACACTACTTCTGCCTGCAGTCCTGATCAAGGGTTAGGCAGGAAATGCTGGATAACAGTTAAATGTCTGGCTTGTGCAAAATAAGACTAAGGCATTTTGCCATTGATAAGGTGTACATAATTCCTTTTAAAATTAGTACTTCATTTCAGTCACTTAGAGACGTAGAGAAGGAGAGGCAGATTATTTAGCAGTGGACATGACAGTGAGCGTGAGACTGGATAATCTGCCCTCCATGAGGGGAGATAGAAGTTGAGGGGACAATATGAAGTTGTCATGGATGATACTATAGGCTGTAACTGTGAGGCTAAACAAAGCACAGAAGGAACAGCAAGGAGAGAGGAGTTTGTACAAAGGAGTGCAGAGGTACTGAAAAGAGCCATAAAGATCACTCGCCCTTTTTACACAGGACCATGAGTTACATGTAGGTCAGGAAAAGGAACTGATTTACAATCCCATGAAACTCTTACAGGAGCCCTGGGAGTAGAAGGGTTACTGGCAGGCACTGCAGAGGAAGAAGCATCTGCCTCCTAGAAATTCCAAATAATGCATCCCAAAATAGGAAGAGGGGGACGCTAGAAGGGTAGATGCTCCTCCATTTCCAAAAACGTAACAAGTAATTTATTTAGAGAGTCTTCTGCCATCTGCATAAGCTGTGATGTATCCAATTATTTATGTTAGATCTTTAGCAAGTCGGAAAAAAAATTGAATTGCATACATACCTCAAGAGTTAATTTGGTGAAGCAGCAGCTGAAGCTAAGTAGGGGCTTTTTGAATAAAAATTCTAGCAGACAAAAGACTTAGTATCCTAACTTTGTTTTGTCTTGTTAGTGAAACCATAATTTGGTGTTTTCTTCCTTTTAGACAACTCTTTTCTGTATAACTTTAAAATCTTCTGTAGGCTTCATGTTCTCAAACTTCCTTTCTCAGAAAAGATTTAAGTGCTGTGAATAATACAATTCTGAGTCAACTGGCTAATGCTGACAGGTTCCAAGTATTGTGACACATCCTGCAACAGAATAATAAACTAAATTAACCTGGGTTTTTTGGTACTGCTCTCATTCATGAAATTTTATACCGCGTGAAAACTCTCTTCAGGCATCTTATTTCATTCACTTGCTTCTGAATTGTCACATGGAGGAGAAGCAAGACCATCAGCTACTTACCAGCATTGCAAAACAGCTGGGCAAACTGTACTCTTCCTTGTTTTCTCCCTTCCTGCAGGGAAGATGGTGTGTGGGAAGCAGTGAGGAGGCAAGGGATTTAGGGGTGTTTTTTTCTTTCCCCCAGTAAATGTAAAGTGATTTCCTGAATGAGAATATGATCAATATACATAAAGAGATTTTTTTTAAATTTTTTTCTTTGTTCTTTCATGATCCTGCATAGTTTGGGTTTCATTCCTTCAGAGATGCCTGCATAAATTTTTGCTGCTCAGTAATTTGCCCATCTGGGAAGGGCAGGTTGGAGCTCTTTTGTGTGCCTATGTATGCATACACCCGCAATCCAGCGCTCACATTGCTTCTCTCGGGAGCACAACAGGAGTTAGAATTTTTTTGCTGTTTTTTTTTGTTTGTTTGTTTCTTCCAGTCAGTGTTGTCTGTGAACAAAAACTTGGCATGGTGCTATCTCAGTTATTTTTTCTGGTGGTTCCCCCCACCCCGCCATTTCTCCCTGCCCCTTGATAGCGTGGCTCAGATTTCCCTCAGCTTCGTGAAGTTTGATGCTGCTGGGTACTAGAATTGGGCAAGGCCTGCCTGGATTAGTCCTTAACTATGGCAGCTGCCTTTAGAAGGAAATAGTTTTCATGTGTGAGTTAATGTATACAGGTGTCTTTGCAGAGTTTGAGGTGGTTCTTCCCTGATCTGGGTCCATCACACATAAATGCAAGCAATCTGCCGCTTGCTTAAAAATATTTGCTAAAATCTTTTCAGGCTGTGGAAAAAATTGCCACCAACAGAGTTCTCCTCATAATGCTGTGGCTGATCTTTAGAGCTATTGAAGTGTGTTGCTTTCATATAAAAATGTGAAAATCCTTACCTTCGGAGATACTGGGGAAATGTTTGATATTGTTTGTTTCAGAGTGATGAAGGATCCTTAATTCAATGGATGCTTTAGGATGAGGAAAGAAGGAACTGTTAAAGTAAGCAGTAAACTGCATATTCTTGACTTAACATATACCACAACAGCTACTTTGTTCCAATAGGTAGTAGTTTGGTGACCTGTTTGAGTTCTAATCTTTTTGTGGGTGAACTGAATTCATCTAGGCAGTGAAGAATGGATTTGTCACTCACTGTTTTGAAAGTGTCTTCAAAGTATAATGCTGTCAGATATCCAGGTGGAGTTTTATTGACTGACTTCCTGAAATCGAGGGGAGTTCTGGAAGACTTATGACCAACCGTGTCTTCAGCAGAAGAGAATTAAGAGTGCCTAGTGCAGCGTATCTCCCCTTGGTTCTTCAAAAAGCAGAGAATGTGCAACGATGTATTTCAGTGGAACAATTTAACAGCCGACATGCTAATAAAAACTTCTTACACCCCTGAGATAGCTGGATAAGTTTCTTTCATTTCTTTTGAATGAATTCAGTCTGTATTTCTGCTGTTTAGTGTCCAGTTAAAAGCATTCAAATTCCTCATGTCTTGTTTTACATTCCTGGGTTTCTCTTAGGCTACCTCAAAAGTTATTGTAGCTTGTTAGAGCTCCACAGTAGAGAGAACTTCACAGATAATATTTGGTACACCAACCCTTCAAACTATAGAGGTTAAATTTTAACCTCTACTTACTTTTGAAACTCTCTGGAGTGTGCAGTAGTATTTGTCAGGCTGTTGGGGTGAGTCTGTCTGTGGTGGGAAATAGGCTGTTGGTGTGTAATGTAGTGCACTGGAGACACTTCTTACAAGCACCCTGCAGCTCAGAAATTATTTCGCTGTTGCATTAAAATTAATGGAATCTGTGCAGAATGAGTTTGCTTGTTTATATAGCAGATGAGATGTTAAACTAAGGGAACTCAGGGAATTGTTCAGTGGGGGTGTGTATTTTTTTTCCTTTTGTAATTCACAGTAATGGATTGATGTGCAGCATTTCTCCAGAGCAGCTGCTTTCCTTTAGCTCCACAGGGTTTTACACACCTGACAACCTTGGTGATATTCACCAGTGAGAACCCTGGTTTCCACAGTTCATTGAATGGCTGCAGATGAGTACAGTTGTATGACTGATTTCTTTGACTTGCAGAAAGCACGAGAGGATGCGTTTTCTTTTAAACTTGCTGGCATCTTCAGTTCCAATTTAGATTCCCATGGCAATAAAGTGTATGGAATCTTTATTTCAGTCCTTGCCTAGTACATTTTGAACCTATGGGTCTGCTTAAGTCAAGCTTGGAAGAGCAATAGCAATTTTGAAACAGTTCCAATGAACTTCATGGAATTTTATGGCTGAGTAAAACAGGGTCCGGTTGACACCCTCAGTGCTCTAAGCGGACTTTTCCCCTTGTGGAGGTGAGGCAGCCGGGACTCTTGTCACTGATGGCATGTTTGGCAGTAGCCAGCTGGTCAGTAAATAAAGAATTACTGCCGAACCCTAATTTTGTGGAGATGTCATGGTGAACTGGAGAGCGCTGAGGTTAACGTTACAGGAAGAGAATCCATCCTGCGCCCGCGGGTGGGAACCGTCCGTCAGTGAGTCCGTGTCTCTGAGCAGGTGTGCTCGGGCTCTCTTCACCTCTCTTTCTCTCGACTGCATCATACCGAGGAGTTAAGTTGCCTGGCTAGGCAGCTGAATATACTAGTTTTCTCTTTGAAGAGAGGACTCATATTGGTTTCCTTTCCTGGGAAATGCAGCATGTGGTGGGGTTTCCCCCACACCCCGCCCTTGTTCACTAGTGAAAATGTGTGCCTTGAGCTGCATGTACACGTGGTAAAAAATGCATTCAGGAGATGGTTGTCTCTGGCCTCCCTCTAATTACTAAGGAAGACTAAATATTTTCTACCAATAAATATTTCTTAATGAATAAGAAACTTGAACATACATTCTTTAAGTGAAGTTATGGAGCTACTGACGTATGAGATATCATACTGAGCTATGGTGTACGCAATCTTTCTGCCTTTTCACTACGTGAACACTTGCTTTATCCAGCTTGCAAATGTTCCCAGCACACCCCTCAACAGTCGTTTTGTGCCTTTTCCCTGAAAGAGAAAACACTGGCTAAAATGGGAAGTGTTTCCTCTTCAACTGAAGTATAAATCTTCAGGTATATTTGCCAACTGAAACCAAAGGGAGAAAAGGGGCCACTTGCTGCTGATGCAGTGAAACATTAGCTTTCTGTAATCCAATTTTACAGAAGTAATGAAAATGACAGTTAGTAATTTAGTATTTTCATTATTCTATTTTTTTTTTACGATGGGAATGCTGTAGGAAGTAATACGGAGCATACCCGCCCTATTTAGGGTTGCCTATACAGTTGCTTTGTTTCAGAGTTTTTATAAATTAGTCTTTCCCGTTTCCGTGGCAACTCAGTTGTCTGCATCGGTTGCCAAGGAACAGCTTCTGCCGCACAAAGGACAGGGACACTGCTACAGAATGATTTCATTCTTGGCGCTAATAGACAGTGGAAGCGTAAGCATGGCATTTGATGGAGTGTGGCCTCCATATTGACTGTTAGCAGGAACTTTTGGGGTTTTTTAATAAAAACTGTATAATTGAGGTGTTGGCTTTTCTTTTTAGTTCAGCCATCACAAACTTCCTGTTATATGTAGCCACAGGACTCCTGTGGAAAGGTGTCATAGTTGTATAAACATAATGTATTGGAAGGTGCATGTTTTCAGGATGGTTTAATGAACCATACAACCAATTGTGTGATAATCTGGTTAAAAAAAAAAATTTTTTTTACAATGTAAGGTAAGGAAGTCTCAGTTCTGTGATTTGCAGAGAGTAATTAGATGTTTTTGTTCTACGTATCCCAACAAAGACAGGATTAAAAGTGAGCACTATTAGGATCACTGTTGGACACATGGCTCCCCAGGCTCTCTGGAACTCTAAAAGTATTTTCTTATTTGACCTCCAGTCAAACTGCAATCTGGATTCCCATCTGATCTTTCTCTAAAGAAGCATAAACTGACACCTGTCATCAGTTCGTCAATTTTCTAAAATGAATGCAGATAGAGGGAGCATATTGTGAGCCATGAGTCTGCGTCAGTGTAAAATTTTATTTTTGAGGCTGCCTTGCAGCCGTCAGTTCTACGGCTGTGAATTTCTGAGTGCATGGTAGCTAAGGAATTAATTTGGAATTTTTACAATATAATATACATATTTTCAAAGGAGAATATTAATTTGTTTTTTAGTTTTGTAAGTGGTAATCAGGACAAAATATTGTACATCACACATAGAGATACTAATAAATCCAGTTCTATGAGATTGGAAAGAGTGAGAGAATTGGACCCTTCCTCAGCGGCTGGTGTAGACATAGACATATGGTCTTTTGATCTTAGTATAGAATCTGTAGCTCAAATTTAGACTACCTCCTCTCATTGATTGTCTAATGAGGTGCCATAACTATACAGTGTTACATGAGTGCTACTCATCAGTGGGTTTTGAGTCAATTAGTATTTGGAATAGCTGCAAGGAGGGTGAAGTGAGTGTTGTATAATACAGAGTAATTTGTTATATAGAGAAGTGCAGATACTCCTGTGAAAGAGAAAAGCTATTGCATGGTATTGTGTGCCCGCAGGTGTGTAAGAAAAGAGGCCAAGAATCATTCTTTTCTCCTGTATGCCAGGAGGAGTTTGCAATCGCAATGCAGTTTATGGAATACAAGGAAAAACTGAGTTATTAGAAATTTGATAGCATCTCTGGTTCTATGGCTTAGGCAAAAAGCTACACTACCTGCAGCCACTTTGCTTTTGTCGGCACTGAGCAGGGCATGGACAAAAGTGTGGCCAAGAAGCACTGTTATTGCTTTCTAGTTTTTGGACACATTTAAAAGCCTTTTGTCACCCAGTAGCCCAGCTTACGGGAACTGGCATGTTGCTGGCTAACTCACAGGAGTTCATTTGGACTTGATTTAGCTTAGTTCAGAAATACTTTGGCCTTGGAAAACTGGAGCTCAGTCTCTGAAGTGAGTCAGTGCCTCTGCGTGGTTCCAGCCTGGTGGATTACTGAGTGAAGTGCAGTTTTAACTGACTTTGTTATCACCTTCAGTACTGAATTTATTATTTGTTTTTATTTGTAATATAAGTGGAGAAGTGCTCAAACCTGTCCTTTGTTGTTGTAATAAAAATGATGTGTTTTTTCATAGTCAGGATGTTTGTAAGGAAAGCTATAGTGCAGTCAGCACAGCTAAACCTACTGGAAATCAGAGTGAGCAATAACTTGACTTAGATTCATGTTTGAAAAACTAGATAGCAGATTTCAAATATTGTATTACACTTTAAGTAAACCTTAAGCAAAAAAATACATTTTGCAAGTTGAGAATAAAGCAGTGGGTCTGGAGGAGGTATTTCATAGAGCGAAACCTCAAGCCCTTTTTGCTCCTAGTTAGCTGTAATGTGAAAGCTTTGAACAGAGAAGACAGAATGCACCGGAAAATGAAGGAGCAAGTTACCTATCTGTTAATGAATGCCATGAATAGCAGCCTACCCTTTGTACTTCCTCTCCTTCAGGTACTGTATTCCATGATACAATGCCTACAATGTTCTTTAAAAACCATTTGGGGATTATTAAATGGGGAACATTGAATTCTCTTTCTGTATAATGCACTTATAATAATTTGCAGTTGCCCAAATAGCTTTACAAGTCACTCGAGGCATGATTTACTTAAAAATTATATGAATCAATTAGATCCTAAAACTTACTTAATGTAAAAGTTATAGCACAGACTGATAAGAGCCAGGCAACTAGATTAAGTGTTTGACCTAAACTTGTCCTTTTGAGCCAGATGCAGGGCAGCACTCGGGCTGTAGGCTGAGTGTAGATACTCTGAACTGTGCTGATGTTTTAATCTCCGAGGAGACAGGTTGATTGGAGAGCCTGTGATCACTGTTTAAATATTTATTTAATAAAAATGTTTATTATAAATAACATTTGCAAGGGAAAAAAGGACATTGCAGTACAACTGAATGCTGCTTCCTGAGTTATTCTTAAACCTTTATTTCAATGAGATCAGTCATCCGGATTGTATAGAACCTGGCCAAACCGGGGATTTTTTTTTTTTCCTCCTCTTATATAACAGACTTTAAAATCCTGATTTGATACAGCAAATCCACACAAATATTTTATGTAAAGTGTGTGTCCTATATTCCATCTCTCTCTATGCCTACCCTGCCAAAACCCAAATAAACTGCCGAATGCACACATGAACATAAGTTTCTAAAAAAGTCCTTATTTTTGCTAGCTCTATTATGGCCAAAAAGAATGTGTTCTAGAAGAGGGCTTGAATGGGGAAACTCTTTATTGCCCACGTTGGAGCAGCTTTGATGAGATGGGGTTGCTCTATACGTTGCTTACATTGCCTGGTGTGCTCCCGCTGGCAGGGCTGGTTTCCCAGCCTGGCTGGGGCTCTGCATCCGTCAGCGCAAAATCTACATCAGCCAGCCCTATCCTGCATACTCCTCCCAGCTTTTAGTGCTATCAAAGTGGTGTTCTCTTTTTGATCCTGGGTTGGAAAGTGTCTGTCTGTGTTTAATAGTCCAAGTTTCTAATAATTCAGTCTCATAGGAAGGAACTGAATGATGGTTTTAAGGGGTTTCCTCTACCTAGCGGAGCTTATGGCCATCTTAGTTTGAGCTAAAAAGCAATTGCTTTTTGCACTGCCTCCAAAATACCTGGAAAGAGAAAAAGGCACTAAATTTAACTATGACTATTTCACAGCACATCTTAAAATTAAAAAACCCTAAAGCTTAGCAACTGTCTGTGCCATGTATTGAAGCTGGGCTGTGAGAAAAATTCTGTAAGCATACTGATACTGTCTTGAGAAAAGAGTTTAGCTGACCAAGTCAAGAGCTTCCCAGAAATCTCTTTGGGTAGATTTCCCTGTAATGGTAATTCAGAATAATGTTATCACAGTACTGAGACTTTTTTGAAATATCACTAAAAGTCAGCAGGTGACTGTAATTTCCATTTAGTAAATTATCAGTACTTGCTGTCTAAATAGAGATCTAAATAATCATATATCAATCAATAATCATATAATAGATCTATTGAAAGAGAGTTATTCTCATACTACATTGCAGTTGATTTACTAATGACATCGACACCAGCTGTGTGATATAAGGGAGTCTGTATACTTAACAGGTTGTTAAACCTCTTTAGCCTTGAATGATTAGTCCAATCAACCCTTGTGTTAGAGGAAGTTAAGGACATGATATTGGGTTTACATATAAATACACAAAATGGCACTAGAAAAGTCCTGTTTTGTTCCACTCCTGCAAAGGGACTATCCACCTGAGGTTCTACACCTCTTCTTTAGTCAGCACCACTTCCAGAGCTGCTCTGTTTTTTTGGGGAAGCTGTTTTGTCTGTTCCTGGCTTTTTTTTGTCAGACTGACCCTTCAAAAATTAGGTAAGTAAAGAGCATTTCTGCACAAGTTGCTGAAAGTCTCATGAGCCACCTTTAGATTATTTTTAAAAAATATTTTTAATTTGTGAGAGTCTGTTCTGTGTCCTACCTTGTTATTTAAAGCTCTGCAAAGGTGTGTTGAATTTCTTTAGGTATTCAATATAGAATGACCTTCTATAAGCTCCTTAAACCAAGCCTACCCAAGGATTGCATATAGGTAAGTGTTAGTCTTGCTGTTTCTATGTGTAATATAGTGACATTGATGCTCCTTTACCTATTATTCATTTTCCTGCCATTTAGAACAGCATCTAAAAGTTTGGTTGCATTAAACTGGACCTCTTGTTCTGATTAACAGAGACAGCCGATAGTAAATCGAGATGCCCTCAGCAAGATAAGGAACAGGAGGACATAAATTTATTTCCTTACAATAAACTTGTGCAATTTTTGCCTTTGTGACTTTTTTTTTCTTTTCTGTGTAGGTTGTGAGGCCTTAATGACTTTGGCTCATTAATTACACAAGTTACATCTAATATTAGTGACATTTGAAATACGCACACAAGGAGAGTATACTTCCCAGGGTTTGAAGTTAGCTTAGAGGCATTAAGTCTAGTTTAGTTCAACTTCCAGGGTTTATTAAAGCGTATGTATAGGGAAAGGCTCCACGGCAGGGTATTGTACTGCTCTGTTTAATCACCCAAACTGGAACTTCTAGATTGCCCACAAACCTGCCATTTTGGCTTATGGAGCAACACATGATTCTATGATTCTAAAACTATTAATATCATCTAGATTGGAAGGGACCTCTAAGATCATTGAGTCCAACCATCAACCTAACACTGCCAAAACCACCACTAAACCATGTCCCTCAGCACCATGTCTACTTGTCTTTTAAATACCTCCAGAGATCGTGATTCCACCACTTCCCTGGGCAGCCTGTTTCAATCTTTGATAAACCTTTCAGTGAAGAATTTTTTCCTAATACCCAATCTAGACCTCCCCTGGTGCGACTTGAGGCCATTTCCTCTTGTTGTAATGCATGTTACTTGGGAGAAGAGAGTGACCCCCACCTCCCCCCAACCTTCTTGCAGGTTGTTGTAGAGAGTGATGGCTTTTTTTATTTTTTCTTGCCCCATTTGAAAGGGAGCAGAGAAGTGCCACAGTAATCACAAGACTCCAGAGATACTTGCTTTCTTGTGAACACAAACAAGCTTGGCTGTATTTTCACTGCAATGGCACGAGCCCATCCTGTGATTTGAAAGTGAAATTATGTTTATTGCTCACAGCTGTTTTCAATGGGAAGTCTTTAAAGAAATACGAGTTTCGGGCAAAATGCTCCCTTTTCTCATTCACCCTTGTTTCTTAATTTGATGGATTTTTTAAATTGTGGTTTTAAATTTGGAGAGGAGGCTAGCCTGGTACGCTGTGGATAGCAGTACCAGCAGCAGGATAGTCCCGGGGGCTGTGCTGGGCAGCCTTCATAGGTGCAGCTGCTTGCTGCATCTTGATAAGCGTAGTTGAAAGAGCTGAAGCCAGCTGCAGGGGGTTCTGGGGGAGGATGAGTTCCTGATTCTGTTCACCATCAGCAAAACGCAGGTTTGGAACAGCGGCGTCGGATGAAGGTGGGAAGCCCAGTGTTGAAAGGCTGAGCAAGCTAGATGTCCATCCCTTGGCAAGGTGTCTGCAACTGCCTCTGGTGTTCAGGGTGGTTGTCCTTAGAGGTTTTCTTTTCTTCAGTGAGTTGAATTACATGAGTTACACGCATATCTTTAGAGTTTGGGTTGGGTTTTTTTCCCTTAGTTGGTTTAGAGTTTCTTTGTTGTTGATACTAGAAAGGGAGTGCATTTTAATCTGTTGCGTTGTGTATTGAATGTCAGTCATCATGTTTCTACGTTAAATCAATCAGTTGTTTTACCTAGGGAAGATCTCTCAGCCTTGGTTTCCTTTGATCTATGCAGCAAACCATAATGCTTCTCTGGATTGCTTTCTTGTGATTGCTGTACAATATTTTGAGAATTCTTCTGCTGTGAATCATTATTTGGCAGATACATGGAGAACTGCAGGATCTAGCTGAAAACTGTCAACTTTTCCACATCCTGCTGATCTTGGCCATATTGCAGAACAGTGGTGGTCTCTTATACTTAAGACTTTTGAGTCTTGTGTCATATCTTAGACAAGCTTTTAATCTTGGTTTTGGGCTTATTGTCAGAAAAAATATTTGGATTGAATAAAGTGTCTGTGCAATGTATTAACTTATAATGTCTCTTGTTATAATGGTCTTCAGTTACTTGGCCAGGACAAGAAGCTCTTCGTATTAGCATGGCCACTTTCTCAGCATTCAAAGTAGTAACTATATCAATCTCTTTATCCCAAGTACTTGAGAATGAGAGACCAAATGATCACGTTCATCTTACAAACCAGTATGCTTATTTTAAAAATAATAAAAAACCCCAACTTCCACTTCCTTCCCTTACCACTCCTTGCCTTTTTTTTCCCCACCAGATGCTCTTACAGACCTTCAGCTGGGTATAGTTAACAGTTCCCTGGTACTGCACACTGTATGCTGAAATCTAGCTTGAACAAGTAATGCGTAATTGCCTGAAACCAGAAGTGGGTGCTTTAGGGAAATTACGAAATATTGCATGATTCCTGATCAAAATTGTGTGTTGGCACTGGGAAGAAGTTGGATTCCCCCCAAGTCCAAGTCAAGATTATGATATGGAAAACAGAGCATCCTGCACGTGCAGTGCAAAGATGAAAACCATATGTAATACTGCAGTGTCTTGAAACAATTGTAAGAACATGTGAGACTGCATTAGAGTTTCAAATGTGTGTAAGTAAACACCGTGAGTTCTTTTGTGTCCTGGTGGTAGATTACACCCTGGTGCAATTTCACTTCATAAAGCAATTTGCAGTTTTACAAGGTTTCTTTGTCCCACAGTCCAAATAATTACTTTCTTTTGACTTTATTTCTAAGCTTATTCCCTGTTCCCAGGAATTCTCTAAAATTTTACTTTGGAGCAAGAAAGTTAGTGTCCGAAACAAACCATTGGCGATTACAGAGGTCTTTCGAATGGTAACTCTAGGTACAACAGAAGCAAATAGTAATCAGGCAACATCGTGTTTGCAAACAGATTTGGTGGCAAATGCAGGAGACATCAAACCTTCTAATTAGTGACATGTAAACTAATGGTTAGGCTTCTTTGCTGAGAGGCAATGAGACTCCTGTAGCTACAGCTCTTCGTATTTCTTTACACTTTTTTAAAGAGTGTTTTTTTTAAAGATTTTTAAAGGTGTTTAAGTGTACTTAGCTGCCTGCAGCTAGTATTCATCTGAAAGCCTTATTACATGCTTAGCAGAATCATTAGCTAGAAGGATCACAAACTTTGCTGGGATAGGTCTTTTAAAATGCTCAAGTTTCTCAGCCTGTACTAAAGACAGGTAATGTGAGATAGAAAGTACATATGAGCAAAATCGGAAACAGTTTTGGGAACTATATGATGTTGGGTTTTTTTCCAGAGTGTACTTCAGAGAAACTTGGGCAAGTATGGGATATGCAAATCTAAAAAGAAATTGTCAAACAGTTGTTTCAGGGAGGCATATAAATGCTCCCCTTCAGAGAAGCAAGTAAGGGAAGCCAGTAGGAATACAGACTGGCCTTGGAGTTTCAGTCCAGTGCCTAGTTCTGGTTCAAACATTTTTAACTAATGACAGTGTGTCCATCACACTTTGTTTTTGTAATAGGGCCAGGGGCTGTCTCTAACCCTCCACCTAACATTCTGACCATATTAAGTGACTCCTAACCTTAGCAGCAACCTTAGTATAATAGAAATAAGAGATTTTTTTTGAGAAAAAATCCTTAGGGCTGAGTAGCAGTAGCGCCTTAATACAAAGGGACCTAGGATAGACACTTGACTTCATGGTGGCTTCTCATTGGTTTCTACCTAGTAGTTCCTAGAATAACCCAAAGTTTTCTCTCCTACGGTTCATGTTCTCATCTCTGCTTCTTACCTTCCCAGCCTTCCCCTGTGGCCTCAATGCAAGCGCTGCATGGGCACTGCAGACTCTCTACTAGACAAACTGCCTCAGCTTTTAGGAGAGATGTAGGTTGTCTTAAATAAGGAATCACTTTGTATTTTTTCCAGCATACATTAACATTCATAATACATCCCTAACCATGACCATTTAACAAAGCAATACATAATTTGATCATTTGCAGAGAGGTTTGCTGGAGAAACTTTTTCTAATGCTGGAATTGAAAGATAACAGGAGAGGATCCTTACAAGTGTGGTAGTTGCAAGAGAAAGTTTGGGAAAATTGGGTGTTGTTCAAGGATGGGGGAAGGCAGTCCAGTGGCAGGTAACGGGCAAAAGGCTGAAGTACTCTTCCACTCCACCATCAGTCTTTCTAGACAAAGCTTCCTGGCTAGGAAAGTGGTTTGGGAGGGAGAGGAGCTGCCAGCAGTTGGGGAGCAAGAGTGTAAAGATTACTTCTCTAAGTAACTGGACATACCTAAACTGATGAGCCTCCAAGGTTCATCAAAGGCTACAAGAAGTAGTGTGAAGCAAAGTAGGAAGGGAAGTGTCTAACTTAAGAAGTTCAGTTTTGTCATTAGGGAAAACATGCCCTTCACTAGAAGGGCAGTACAGCACTAGAGCAGTTTGCTTGGAGTTTGTGTAATCTTCATCCCTGCAAGTTTTTGGAGCTTGACTGGATGGAAGGTACCAGGAAGGAATGTGAGTCTGGACTAAAGATCCTCAGATGTCATTTCCAACCAAATATCTATGGTTCTGTGAATACTTCCTAATTTTGTGTTTTGTTGCATCTGTTCTTTTTTTTTTATTGGCCTGTTTGGATAAGTCAGCAAGCCCAGCTTCTGTCATGAACCGTTGGTGAATGACAGTGTCCATTCATAGCCCACGGTCAATGTGACAGACCACATACCTCAGGGAAGAGTGGGCCTTTGAATGTAGGCCTTTTTTTTTTTTCTTTAATATGGCCTCTTGGCATAATATGTTCATTAAAAAAAAAAAAAGAACACCTAAATATTTGATGCCATCCAGAGGGACCTTGAGAGGTGGGCCCGTGTGAACCTCATGAAGTTCAACCAGGCCAAGTGCAAGGTCCTGCATCTGGGTCATGGCAATCCCAGGCGCAAATACAGGATGGGCAGAGAATGGCTTGAGAGCAGCCCTGAGGAGAAGGACTTGGGGGTGCTGGTGGACAAGAAGCTCAACATGGGCAGGCAGTGCGCACTTGCAGCCCAGAAAGCCAAACACATCCTGGGCTGCATCAGAAGAAGCGTGGCCAGCAGGGTGAGGGAGGTGATTCTGCCCCTCTGCTCCACTCTGGTGAGACCCCACCTGCAGTACTGCGTCCACCTCTGGAGTCCTCAGCACAAGAAGAACATGGACCTGTTGGAATGTGTCCAACGGAGGGCCATGAAGATGATGAGAGGGCTGCTATGAGGACAGGCTCAGAGAGTGGGGGTTGTTCAGCCTGGAGAAGAGAAGTCTCCGAGGAGACCTTACAGCAGCCTTCCAGTACCTAAAGGGGGCCTACAGGAAGGTTGGGGAGGGACTCTTTATCAAGGAGTGTAATGATAGGATGAGGGGTTAATGGCCTCACACTGGAAGAGGGTAGATTTAGATTGGATATTAGGAAGAAATTCTTTCCTGTGAGGGTGGTGAGACACTGGGAACAGGTTACCAAGGGAAGCTGTGGATGCCCCATCCCTGGAAGTGTTCAAGGCCAGGCTGGATGGGGCTTTGAGCAGCCTGGTCTGGTGGGAGGTGTCCCTGCCCATGACAGGGGGTTGGAACTAGATGATCTTTAATGTTCCTTCCAACCCAAACCATTCTGTGATTCTATATCTTTTACAGAACACTTTGTGTTAAAGCTTCTTTGAATTGTATATATAAGAGCAAGCTTCTGCACTGGTACCTGTTTTTGATGTATTGTAGGAATACTGTTGGTTTTATTTCTGTTTAGAAATGTAGATTTACATGATTTCTAGGAGAGCTACCCACGTACTGCTTAAAGACGGCATACACAGATGGTAGTCTACCTCCCTTTCTTTTTCAAATCTTTCTATGACTTTATCTAGCTACTTCAGCCCTCTACCAAAACTGGTTCAATTAAGTCTCTTGGACTAGCTATTTGTTGGTTAATACTGTGTCAGTTGCTAGATCTGGAGCATAAAATGGTTATTGCATCTCTCCCTTCGTGCTGTCTTTGTGTCCCTCCACTATATTCTTATTTTTGTGGTTATCTTTAATAAATTTCTGATTTTTCTCTGTTTCTGAGCAGCTATGGTAGTCGTTACAAATGTAGTAGAGATTTGCCTGGCTTTGAAACTCAGGATGATTTTTAAGATGCTAATGTTCAGTGTCATAGAGAGATGGAATTTTTTTATTACTAGCTCAAGCGAGTGTGGAATAATTAACATGTTTCATCCAGATCGAATCTCCAGAGCTTTGCTGTCGACACAGAGCACCATCCTAGAAAGCAGTTTCCTGTTTGGCTGGGATTCTGTTAGCAGCGCTGCCAAAAGATGCAGTTGTGTTTCCCCTTGCCTCTTCAGTGCCAGCGCCAGGACTCGGAGATGGAGGACTGGGATCCCAAAAGCAATAATCCCAGTACAAACTGGGGGATGGGGAGAAAGTGGTACAGCTGGCCAGAAGTGGAAGGGTAGGGTGTGACTAGCTGTGTGACAGCAGAACTAATGTGGGCTGGCTGCAGTTGGTGGTGGTGAAACCACATCCTAGCAGATAGCTGCTGATATATTTGAGTTATGTTCATTTCAGGAGCCTGTAATTTGGTCAAATTCAAGAGGATTTTCACAAGAATTTAAAAAGTCATGAACTTGACTGGAGCTTCCTAACCAAATGGCGAGTCTGTGTTCCAGATTGTGGAATTATAAGGACTTCTCATTGAAATGAGCGTCACAAGATTTTTAATATGAAGAAATCTCTTAGTGTGAGAGCTGTAGTTAATGAGGTTTCCCACATCAGGGTGATGTGAGACTGCTACATGGCATGCAGTTTTAGTCTAGATACATCATATCTTGCCAAATTTTGGAGAAGAGCATTTCCATTTTTAGAAGTGGGTTAATATCACTGTTCCTTATAAAAAGAGGAAACAAGGCAGGGGAAAGGACAAGGTTCTGGTCAGAATATGATATTAATAGATCTCTTAGCCTTGACAGTGCGTTATATACCACTGCAGCGCTCACCTCCATGTATGGGGGTTGAGCAGACTTTGCTGCTGGGGAAGAGACATGCCTTCGACTCCCATTCCCTTCAACTGCACATCCTTGGGGGGGTTCCCATGTGACTGGTAATGCTCAGCATACGGTAAAGTCATGTGGGTTTTGCCTTTTATATAAAGGCTTCTTGGTTTCCTTTCATCAGTCTTCAAAAATTCTTAGCTTATTCATCTGTTTGCCACTTTTTGCCTCGGGGAAGAGGACTTCAATTTAGAGATAGGGCTTACATGACCAAAACAAGTAAAGGTTATTCAGCAAGCTCTTTTTGTTAATCGAGTGCCTCTTCCAGCTTCTGAAATGAAGATGATATGTGAGGTAAAACATTGTACTGGAGTAGCAAAGAACACTATTTGTAGAAGATGATGGTTTGGTAGTAGGAAATTTACATGAAGATGGACATAGTTGTGATCTTGTCTCTAGATAAAGCAGTGTTTAAGTGATGAATGAGGGGGAAATCTCTTTTATGGCTTCACAGAGATCCCTTGTGGAACGTTCTTAACTCACATGCATTTAATGGTGCTTAAAGCTGAGGGAGTTGCAGCCCATTAAAATAATTCTTTCTGCTTAGACAGGAAAGCAAGTGCCCCCCTTGGGCCACAGACCTGGCTGATGGCCAGTTCAGTGGGGTATGCTTCAAGTCACAAGTAACTATGGGTATACACTGTCAGGGCTTCACATGAACAGTTGCTTTCATTATTTACTTTTTATCCTCCTTGATCACCCCTGACTGTTACCGCAACAGATTGTGATTTTAAGGTCATATAAAATGCATTTATGTGTTGCTAACCTAGGAGGCTGAAAAATGCACTGTGTGTTGCCTTTTGGGGTAAGACCGTCTCGATCCAATGTAGTCACAAGACTTAATTACAAAATATTTTTTAAAATGTAGCTTTTTTTTCCCCTGAAGTGAAAGATAGTATCTGCTAGCATCATTTTTATTTATCTGTTTTTGGTTTTCCTAGGGTTGAAAAACTCTGTTTGGTTTTCTTGTTTTGTTTTTAAACTTAGAATGTTCTAAAGAGCTGGGTTTTGTGGCTCTGCGCAGGACGTTTAGCTTTGAAGTTAGGAGTAATGGTTGTTTTTCTGATTGTTTTAAAGAAGCAGAATAATAAAAATCATGGAATCCTTCACTTTTCCATTTTGTGAAAACGAATATTTTAAGTAATTTTTTTTACTTTGTTCTGTTTTGAAACTAGAAAAAGGCAAAGCAAAAGGGAAAGCTACCTTTCTGTGATTAAACTTGGAGCGTAACAAAACAACCACTGAAGGCTTTTCAGTGGTTGTCTGTAACCTGTCTTGGCAGCGCAGCCCCGCTGGACAATGACACTCAGCCACTGCACAGCATCCCCCTCCCAGGAGTTGCTTTTGTATCCTTCTTTCTCTATTTATACTGTCACACAATGAGGAGATATGTTAAGTAGCCGAGACCTCTGCTTCTCCGTACAATTCGAGTGAAGCCAATTATTTTAAGTATGGTGGAGATAAAAATAGGTGTTTTGTAGTACGCTGTGTCTGCATAAGACCTGTTTCCTTACAAGACTAAATTCTTTAGTATTTTTGGATTTATTTGTTTTCCTTTCTTGTTTTTATCCAATTACTTAAAACTTCCCTATTCAAGTGTGTGTAGCCTTTAGTATAAGTTTCTACGTAGACCTAACTTTGTATTGGAATAGTCCAGTTGATGTGTTAGAATCTGTTTTTTGGCTATACCAATATGATATGCTTGGATGGATGGTTTAGTGTTCTGGCACTGCTTTCTAAAACCAAAATAGCCATGGGTGTGTTGCCATTGCTTTTGAAAAGCAGAGAATCACATGCTGCAGAGAAGCATGAGTTCACTGTGGTTTCGGTATTGTGAAATCCCCACATTTCCTTTCTGTCTTCAGATTATTTATTACTTTTGAAAAGGTCTTGCTGTTTCTAATACTGCTTTTGGCCCCAAACTTGCTTTAACACAGGTATTTTGGTGGTTTTGAAATTCAAACCAGAAAAGTAAACATGTTTTCCTGTGTGAGTGAGCAGGACCAATTAAGGCAGAAGCAGAGAATGGAATGGCCGGAGCACCTCTAGGAGTCTCATCATCCAAGGGTAAGGTACAATACAGACCACTGCTTGTGTCTGCAGGTGCCATATATGGTAGTCAGAAAAAGTTATGACAAGATGGAAGCTCCAGCTCCCATTTTTCAGGACACTTATTTTCCAACACAATTTTTCTAAGGACTTTATAAAAAATGATGCAGTAGGGCCCAAATGGTGGGACCCTAATTAGCTATTATGTTTTCAAATTTCTTTATAAATTTGTATCTCTCTCTGGAGTATGTTGTATTTTTGGGATGTGGACAGTCTGTGATTCCCTCCAAAACTAGAGCGTGAATGGGGACACAGTCAAGAGACAATGATGACGATGTTTGTTGTTGTTTGCTAGGTTATGTTGTTTTCTAGACAATGGTGATTCCCATTTGATTTCAGGTAATAATACTGTTTGAGTAGAGAAGTGAATCGAATGAGAATCAACACTGAGATGTATAGCAGAGTTGAGTAAGTCTTCAGGTGATTTTTGTGTACTGCTAATGCTTTGTTAATGCTTTTTTTGCTGATCTGCTGTTGTGGAAAACCAGTTTTCTTATGAGGAGAAACTCCCGGGGTAAAGGGCAGTGGCACAGCTGTGACAGGCCAGCTCAGACAGGAGTGACACTTCTCGGGGTATCTGCTCTCCCTCTGTACCAGCTGGCAGAAGGCTGGTGCATCTGCTCATCCCATTAGCAGCTGCCCTTCTGGGTCAGGAGCTTTTTAATACAGAGTTCCAGTGACTGCAGCCTTTGTGGAGGGTTACCTGAGCTAGCAAACCATAGGGGTTTCTGCTTCTGGCTGTTTGTATATGTGGTACTGGAACATAAAAGAGGGGGGAAAAAAAAAGATGTTGAAACTAGATCCCATGCTGCTCTTCTAATTCTTAAATAAGCCATGCAATTCTTACTGACATAGTGTGATTTTGCTGTTTCCACTTACTGGATTTCTGTAGCACTGAGGCATAGTCCTTAGCAAATCGCTCAGGATGTCATAATGTGGCTGTGCTGTAATATCACCAATTTGTACTCTGAAACCTCAGCAGTACCTAAAGTGTCTGCAAAAACATAGAAAATGTATCTCTGTTGAAGGGACGTGATGTTTTTACAGCTGTAAAAGCGAAGGCATTGGGGATGGAATACTGTCTAACTTTGGCATTTAATTGGTGTGCTTTTGGTACAGCCTCACGCCAGCTATGGGAGACTAACTCCTGCAGTCCCGGGCAAGAGAAAGAGGACTGTTCAGAGCAGGAATTAACCAAGGTGCTGTTAATCTCTCTGACTTTTGGAACAGAATTTACAATCTTGTTTTGGATATAGAAGTTTTCTAAATGAGAAAGGGGAAAATTAAAATGGCAATGAATGGTATTGTCTGCTGTATCAGACAGTAGGGGGAAAGGATCCTCTGAACTAGAGAGGGCAGAAAAAGCTTATCTACAAAGCAACCACTGCAATGGAAAAGTGTTTGTGGTTTTGACAAACAGGTGAGAGAAAAGGATCAGTTAATAATGAAACAATGAAGTTCAGAAATAGTGAAACACTAGAGGAGTTGAGAGAAGCTTTCTCAAAGATTGATACCAGTGAACGAGACGGGGCTGAGAAGTTACAGCTGTGTGTCACGTTTGGCTGAGACAAGAAAGAAATGAAACAAGCTTGAGGAGCAAAAGGTAGGACCTGATTACTGTTGGATCTTTCAGGTAAGAGTGCGAGGCTGGAAGAAGCTCAATATGTTCTGGATGACTGAGTCTATAAGGATGCTGGAGAAGACAATGCACCTCTGCCCCGTTCTTTAGAATAGAGGGTTACTTTCTTGCTGATGCTTGAAAGGTTCCAGGTGGCTGGAAGCACCCACCTTCACCCAGGAAAGGAGCACTTCTGTTTTGAATGTCATGTTCCCTTCTCGTGATTAGACTTACCTTTTTCCATTGTGAAGATAACCTAAGTTCAGCATACAATTAGGTAGAAGTTACTGATTTGGGGGAAAACTGATGGTGATAGGGGGGTTAGCAAGTTCATTCACTTAAACTTTTATTTCATTTCCTCTTTCTAAACAGGAAACTAAGTTTATTTAATTCTGCCATGGATAATTCCGTAAGTTTTCATGAATACTCTTTTTGTGCTTGGTTCTTTATAATGGTTAATGATGTGGACTTTTTATGAAGCTATGTATGTATTTATTCAGCAAGCAGATTATTAAGAATTTAAATTCAGCTACAGGATCTGTAGGCTGAAGACTGACATATGTTGGAAGTCTAAGGAGAATGGAAACAGGAGCTAAGGCAGCCTGAATAGGAAGGGAAGGAGTCATCCACAGCCATGACGGGTAAGATTAATTTGCCTTACTTCAGATGTTTGCCGCTTAGCCTCCTCTGTTTAAGCTAATTGTCTAGACTATTGTAATAGCCAGTGAAAAGAAATAGGCATTTCTAAGGCTTGACTCATCTGATCTTTTGTCAGAGGAGACAAACTGGACCTGCAAGAGAGGGTTGTTTCTTTGCAAAATGGAGCTTGAGGTAACCAGAGCATATGTAGACATCTGCACCGCGGAAAGCCACAGCTGGGCAGAACATCAGCAGGGTGCCGGAGGAGACGCCTGGCACGGGACACTGCTGTTAAACAAAAGGAAGAGAAAGGGGCTGGGGCTCTCTGGTATCTGTGTATCCACCCCCAAAACAGCGGTGTAATAGAGCTCTTGGAGGAGCATCTGAAATACTGCTGGTTTCCAGTTTTGAGGGTGGGTTTTGGGGGTTTGGTGGTTTTTTGTTGTTGTTGGTGATGTTATTTTTTAATCCCACTTAGGAGCGAGGGAGTTGTATAACAGCCATGTCAACACTCCCACGCCAGCAGAGTGGTGACACAGTTACAAGGTGAGAAGAGCAAACCGAGGATGCTGTTTGACCAGGAATTTTAAACAAAATGGGTTGTTCGGAGGTGTTTAATTGCAGTGTTGTCAGCTCTCATTTTTCTGCCCTTAATTTTGTGGTAGTCATTGTCTGTCTTGAAAACACAGCTTCAGAAGTCTTGCAGCTTTGTGTGAGAATCTGTATTGGTTTTTTTCTTCTAGGCTGCTAGATATTATGCTTCAGAAGAAATTATAGAAATGTGGATCGAGGCATTTTAGGAAACTTGTGGACACCTTTGTGGATTTAGGGCACATTGATTTGACAGCATTGTAAGAACTTTTAAATTTAATTCGTTAGGCAGAAGCCGTCTGAATAGTTTAATTTTTTTCCCATGTATAGAGTACCTTTTTGACATGCTTTTGAGCAGACACCTCAAACTTAGTGTAACAGAAGAGAATGCAGATTGGGGATGGCTTGTGTTTTTTTGGTACCATAAAGCTGGAAAACTTTTATCTTTCAATGGAAAGATAACATCTTGTAGGGTAGAGGTTTAGGTTAATTCAGAGTTTCAGTTTTTATTCACTGTGACTGTATGTGTCTCTAAAGAGTAAATGACAACAAGAGAATTAGATTTTCTGGCCTGTGAACATCTTAATTACATTTTTTAACCTGCAGTAAAAAACAATTGTCAGAACACAGAACGCGTTGATGTAATTATTTTCACTGTTTATCTTGTGATAGGAAAATGCATACAGACAGATCAGTATAACAATCCCTATTAAATGCTTCTGCTCTGTAAGACTCGGGGAATAATGCTAATGCCAATGCTTTTCTGAAACTATCCTGCTGATAGTTTCAGAAGCTTCATTGGTTGTAGTGAAGGAACCAAAGGTAGGGAAGGGAAATCTGCTAAGAGCTAAGTTATGGTCCCTTTTTGCATAGTATCGCATCGCAAGAAGGTATTCAGGTAACCCAACCTTTCTGGAGAGAGCTTCTGAAGGCTTTCCTTCAAACAGTTCTGAGTGTCCGTCAAGCCTCAGATATTCCGGAGAGTAAAGTGTCATTGAACTGATAATTCTTGCCTTGGACTTTATTAGGGAATGATGTCCATGGACCACAAAATTCTCTTCTTTGTCCTTCTGAAACTTTGTTAGGTGTTCATTGAAATTTATTTCCTAATGATTCATGACACTTTATTTCCTGTTCTAATTGCTTGCTGAGCAGGGGGCTGATATCTTCATGCAACCGTCTATAACAACCAAGACCTCACTGCTAACAGGTTGATAGTTTACTCTAGTTCACAATTTTCTTTCTGAAGTTAGGATTATTTTTTCAATGTGCATAATTTGTGATATAACTACACTGAGTGTTACCTGCCATTTTATTGTCTGTTCGGTCATTTTTCATAAAGTCTCTGTTTCCTGTAGTTTTTCTTTTCATTTATTACCTTGAATAACTTAATATCTTGGGTGGATGTTGTCAGTGCACTCCTCACCCCTTTATCTGGAGCAGGAAGGCTGTATGTCTTATATGTTTCAGCACAGATATCTCCAGAACTCCACTGGCGACAGCAAGACTTGGAAACATGAGTGGGAGTTAGTGGTCAGTCTTTCAACACATTATTCGCCTGTGCAAGGACCTTTGCTTTTTTGCATACTTAGCATCCTTAAAAGCCTTAATGAAGGTCTTTGTTGAAAGTCTTTTGGAATTTGAGGGAGAGGGACTGGATTAGCCATCTCCACTGGCTTGTGGATAGAACTCCAGTAGGCTTGTAAGTCAGGACATCCCATTACAAAAGCCATGATGACTCCTCCCAACTGGATCATATTTATTCAGAGATCTCCTAATTCCGTTCTTCATTGCAGATTTTATTAGTATGTACAGCACAGATCTCATCTTTAAGGTCTTGCTTGCGATCTGTTAAGTCTGTCACCTTTCCAGTGACAGTCTTCTGCTACCAAGATACTTTTAATTGAGAGGTGACGTACCGTTGTGTTAGTAATTCACCGATTTCATGCTTGAGTTCCTTTAGAATTCCTGGGTTGAGTGCCGTCTGGTCCTGGTGAGTTGTTAACGTTTGTTTTATTGGTTCCTTCTGTATCTGCTCGTAACAGTCACTGCAATTTCAAACACATCCTTGGAGTTCCCTGCAAAGAGGGGTCCCAGTAGGGAAATCCTGAGAAATAGTGTTGCAGTACTGCAGCAATAATGTGGCAAAACTCAGTAAGACTTTATAGGAGAGAAAAGTGATTTTATTTTAATACAAAACTGGTTTCATTCCACACTCTCACACCTGTATGCTTACAGGCACCAAGATACTTCTGTCTGCACAGTGTGGCATTCAGACACCAAGATGTGTGTATCCCAGTCGTTGCTCCGGGATTCCTTGCAGTGATGTGGAAGACGAGGGACTCCAGCTGTTCAGTTCTCCTCACAACTTCTGGATCCTTAGTTTGGCAGGCATGTGGTTAGTCTCCATCTGGTTAGCAGAGCAGTTAATCTTTCCATCTTTTCTGCATTGTTATGAATTGGTTGGAGTCCCTTGGTTTAGACTTCTTTTCCTGATTTGAGTATGCTGAAACAAATGTGCTGCAGTCTTGCTGGCCTGCTAATCTAGGTGCCATCAACAAATGCCATTCTTATATTGCCTCTTATGCTTTTTTCCTGGCGTTTCTGTGCTCAAACAGTATTGTTTATTCTCCATTCATATCAATGCTAATACTTCTATCACAGTTCTTTACAGAGGCTCCCCAGCGTCTCGTACTGTTACCATCACTGCAGTGAATCTGCCTGGTGTATTTTCTGTAATGTCTTTATCTTCTGAGTGCTCCTTTACTACTCTGATCATGAGTTCCTTCCCAGAGTTTCTGGCTGGCTTCCCATTCCTGATGTGCTTGAAGAAAGATATATCACTAGTCTCTGCCAGTTGTTCATCAGATTTTTTGTTTGTTTTGCCTGCCTTGCTGTGCTTTTACATTTTATTTGCCAGAGTTTATGATCTGTTGAGCTTTTTCTTGTTGTTGTTTTGTTTGGGCTTGACTTTCACGTTTTTTTGAGGATAACCCCACTCCTACACTGCTGTACTAACCATTTGGTTTCCTTTCTTCCTTTCTCAGGTTTTACTTAATAGGGAATATGTACCTGCCTCGTCTTTCTGCTCTTATCACCCTTAGTAATCTTCACAGTGCCTGCAGAGATTTAGATTCTTTATCTGGCCCTTTTGGATTCTCTTAAAAAGCATCCTTACTTTTCATGCTTGCACTCTTTGAAGCTGGGTGCAACCGTAGGTTTATTTTTTGCCTCCACTGCTCCTGCTGGGAAGCTATGGCATGCAGGATTTTTCAAAGTCTTGTAGCTGAAGAACCACTCTATATTTAGAACCAAATCAAGGGTTGCATTTTCTTTTGTAAGCTTCCTACCCAGCTGCTCTGTGAAGCAGTAACTGATTTAATGCCAAAAAAAAAGTTACATCCTGATATGATGGGATGTTTGTGAAAGGAAGTGATCTGAAGTCTCCCATTACTATACTCCATTTTCATCATATCACTTCAACTGTTGCTATTCTGATTAGGTAGTAGTAATGACCAAATACCATCCTGTTTCAGCCTGGAATCTAGTCCATGAGGGTGCTGCTTTAATTGTGGAAATGATAGGTTTCTATATTTGAAATAAAAGGAATCGAACATTCTTGTAAATCAAAGTTTTCCTTTATTTAGCATAATCATAGAATGGTTTGGGTCAGAACGGACCTTTAATGATCATCTAGTCCAACTCCCCCTGCCATGGACAGAGACATCTTTCATTAGATCAGTTGCTCAAAGCCCCATCCAACCTGACTTTGAACACTTGTAATGATGGGACATCCACAGTTTCTCTGGGCCAGTGTCTCGCCACCTTCATTGTAAAAAAACCTCTTTCTTCTGTCCAGTCTAAATCTGCTCTCTTTCAGTTTAAAGCTGTTGTCCTTTGTCCTATCACTACATGACCTCATAAAAAGTCTCTTTCTGTCTTTCTTATTAGCCCCGTTTAAGTATTGAAAAGCCACAATAAGGTCTCCCCAGAGCCTTCTCTTCTCCAGGCTGAAGAACTCCAACCTTCTCAGCCTTTCTTCATAGGAAAAGTGTGCCATCCCTCTGACTGTTTTTGTGGCCCCCCTCTGGACCCTGCTGTAACTGGTCCATGTCTTTCTTGTGCTGGAGACCCCAGAGCTGGATGCAGTACTCCAGGTGAGGTCTCATGAGAGCAAAGTAGAGGGGTAGAATCACCTCCCTCGACCTGCTGACCACTCAAGTCAAGTAAGTGGAGCAATTTTTATGACTGGAGTGCTGAATAAGTAGTTTACTTAAGGAAAAACAAGGACAGGTAAGAGGAGAAAATCTTCCTTTGTGCCTTAAAGATGCCTTTACTTAATCCACTAGGCAGTGTTGAAAGCCTCTAAAGGTACAAGGTACAAAATAGTGATGCTAGTTCTCCTTAGATTCCTCCAGTAGGCTGTTTTCTCATCCATGTGTGTTCCCACGTACAGAGCATAATATGCTGGGGGGACTTCAACTACTGTGGAAACTTCCAGAAAATAGTATTGAAACGTGCACAGTCTGTCAAAATTTCAGCATTTCTTTTGATGAACAGTCCTGAAAGCAACTCGTGGTGAATGTCTTCTGTATTTGCTTCTGACTCAAAGGAAGGCATGGGTGGAGGAGGGTGGTGAATTGGATGAAAGTGGCTATTAAGCAATGGCCTGGAAAGAATACTTCAGAAAATCAAAGAATTTGTCGAAGTCTGAGGACAGAAGATTTAGTGGTTTCATAAAGACATGCCGTAAGAGCACAAGTACAAGCTGTTTCTTTGGGAAGAATAGATAGCTGTAATTGCCACTGCCTAATTACAAGTTATTCATTAGTCTGAAACTGAAGGAGCCATGCAAAAAAGGGGGTACTAGGTCAGCTTTTGAACATGTCTTATAAAAGAATAGTGCTCGTGTGTAGAGACATCATTAGAAGGACTTGATATAAAACAAGACACAGTTGGCGAAGCTGCAGCAAGAAAACATTCGGTACATATATTAGTAACAAGAGAAATTGCTAAAGAAAGAACTTGTCTTTTAGGCAGAAAGGCTAGAAAGTTACCAACAGATGCTGCTAAAGAGGCTGTAAGCACCATTTTTACTTTACTTATCAGGATTAACTGAGCTGGACAAGCACAAGGGCTGAGATGTCAGAACCCAGCCAAGCATACATATACAGAGGCTAAAGCTTGGTCCTTTCCTAAATACTCTTATGGCAGATAGAAAGTCTAGGCCAATAACTAAAATGGGTTGATGCTATTAGGGAACTTATTTGAGAATTAACAGAAGATAACAGAATTTCTGGACAACTGAAAAAGGACGAATATAGCGCCTGTCTCTAAAGGGAATGGAGGTGGAAATATAGAACAGAACTACAGTCCAGGCAGGTTAATTCCTGGAAAAATACTGAAGCAAACAATTATAAGCATTTGGAAGAAAGTGAGGTGGTAAGCAACAATCAACAGAGATTTGTCAGAGACAAGTCATTTTGAATCAGTTTGTCTTCCTTCTGTGACAGAGCAACATGCCTGCTGGATATGGGAGAAGTAGATTTGATATATTTTGACTGTAGGAAAGCTTTCAACACTTTCCTAGTGCTCCTATGAACAGGGTGTAAAAATACTAGCTAGTTGAAGCTTTGTACAAAGTAGACTTATGCTTGTTTTCAGCTGCAGAGAAATTCCCAATTTTGCAGTAACCTGTCCTAAGTCGGCTACTAATTAATATTATCACTGTGAACAACAATAACTTTTAATTAATATCTGTCCTGGAAATCGTATCAGAGGTGGGAGCTATGTTGGAGAACAGATTTAAAATTGAGGGTTTATGTTTTTTCACACTGTAAAAGCTAAGTGTGAAGTTGGGAATAACAATCCAATACCACATAGGAATTAGCTGCTAGCTAAGCAGGTCTGAATAAAAGAATTGTGAGGTTGCAGTTGATTCCAGTTGAACACTAACTGAGAAGGACATCTTGCTGGAAAACATTGCCATTGGCTGTATAAGCAGAGTGGTTATATGCAGCACTGGTCTGACTCAGAAAATACCAAGTAAGGAGTGAAATGAAATGTGCCCTGCATGGGGCTTCGGGCTTCAGAAAATATTTTTAACTGGTTGGAGACAAGCCAAATGCAAAAGTACCAAGAATCAGCAAAGATCTAGAAAACTTGCCATGACATGGCCCATGGCTGTCTGTGTCTGCTGTTCTTGTTCGTGTTAGTGAACTCCCTATGCTACTGTTTTCTGTGAGTTACAGTAAATCTTGTATATAATCATGGTTTTTATTTTTCCTTTTTATGTAATCTTCATAAAACTGCATTAAAAAAGAGGGGGGAGGGAGTCCTTATTCTGAAGAGGTCTTTACTAAGATTGCAAAATCTAGTGCTTAAAAATTGAGAAAGTCCGTTTCTCCTGCACATAAGTGTATTCAGCCTCCGTGTGTGACCGCAGTCTGTCCTTTTGGTTATACAGTTCCATATTGTTTTCCTCGCACAGGTTTCTCATCTCACTTACTGCATGTCATGAATGCACACAAAACCAGCAAAGGTGTTTAGTTATCCCATTCATACTTGCTATTGCCAGTGTTTGGTGCAGTCCAGTGTTTTTAAGGTTTGGGGTTTTTTTAACTCATGTTTTAACTCATGTGGTTGTACTTGTATAGGATGAAGTATGGCTCATTCTGTCAGTAAGGCAGTAAAATGAGTTTGAGCTGTTTAACATCCAACTGTTCATGTACTTATTGTGTGGTTTTAGCACCAGAAGATACATAAGGAACTATTGCTTTAATATAGTCAAGGAGTTGGAATTACTTGTACTTTATTGCTTGTCATATTTTTTCGTGATAGCTGATGGTGTATATCAGTGAAGCTATCTCGATGGCCATATTAAAAACAGAATGTTCACCACTTGCAGAAGATAAATTTAGTGCGGCAGCTTTTGTTCTTCCTATTCTTGCCATAAATATTTAATTTCTGTGGTGTAAGGAAATTCATTTAGTTGTATGCTATGCTGATAAAAAGCTTATTACACTGATGTATATGAACTCAAAGGTGAGCAAGGTCTTATTCTGATCTTCAGCTGAGGTAGCTCCAGTGTAACTGCAAAGAAGTCCTGGTCTGTATGTTGTATATAGAAACGGATAACATTTGTAAGAGGCCCTTACAGTGTGTGCTGAAGGGCAGGGGCCATATATTTTTGCAGGGTGACTTTCTTGAACTATATGTTTTGAACTCTCTATTTCAGTCTGACTCCCTGTGGAAGAGTGAATTTTCTGCTACCTTGTAAAAGTGAACGATTTATAGTAGCACTGCGCCATTCAGTCCCAAAGAATCTTAAAGTACCTACAGAAATGCAAAGAGTATCTGATTTGCAGATTACCATGAAAACATACTAGTCTGAGCAAATTCTGAGAACAACTCTATAGCACTCATCTCTGATGGATGGCCTTTTTTTTTTTTTTTTTAAAAGCCTATCTGTTTCCTCTTTACCCCTTATACATCAGCCAGTTTCAAACAGGAGCTGTGCAGTGAGAGGCTCTCATGGCTTGTCAGGAGGGATAGGGGAGCTTAGGGAATACCTTCCCCGTGAAACCTTTGTCGAGTAACTTGAATATTTCTGATTGTTAAACTGAAATCCCTTCATTTCAGCCATCTTCTTTACGAAATCCACAGATTATAAAGCTCAGGAGTGGTGGCGGTCACAGCCATGCGTGCGTTCTCTCCCGTGTTTCTCTGTAAGCTTCTGGGGGATTGTGCTAATGAAAGCTCCTGGCGTGTCTGCAATGCAGTCTGGAGTCTGCCCGCAGTTCCCTATGCACACTGAGCCAGCTTTAAGCCAGGTGGAGGCTGTTTTCTAGCCACAACAGCACAGGTTTTAATCGCTTCTTGAAGCAGCCTTTGCTTTTCTTCCTTCCCAGTAGACTGCCTCTGGTGCAGGGGACAGGAGGCAGTGAGCAGAAGACTGGAAGCGCCTATTTTAGCAATGGGAATGGAGTCAGCTCACAATGGAGAAACTCCCACACAATGTCTGTTGGCAAAAATAATTACAAATTGTTGTATATCAAACAGTTTCCTTTCATTCTTCTTTTTCCTGAACTTATCTCTCTGCAAACATGCTTAAATTTTCTAATGGTTAAATACTAAGCTTCTCTTGTTCATGCAGGTTGTGCACGAAGGCATTTTAATGAGCCTGTCAGCTGAGTGGCCTCTGACAAAAGGAGCTGTGGCTGTTCTTGTTAGGGTAGCTTCGTAGATCGTCCTGCAATAAACAACAGCCGAACAGAAGAGGATAGCGTTTCAGTCAATTATGTTGCTTGATTTTGTCAGCTGGCATATGGTATTTGCAGTCCTTAAATTGGTTTAAAACGTAGATCTCCTGCTGCGCTGATATCTAAATCTGATTATTCAATGATCTGGCTTTTCCTGTAAGATACCAGAGTTAAACAAGGCAGCATATTTATTACGACATGCACCAGGACTGCATCAGTGCATCCTTTAATGAGGAATTTGTGAAACCAGCTCTGTGGGATTAGAGTACTGGAGGTGAGGTTTGTTTGTTCTGATGTGCCTGGCGTTTCTGAGGAGGTAAATAGAAGGTGTCTTACATACTACCCTAGATTTTACTATAGCTTCACTCTGATGCAGTAGCAAATACCTGCTTCCCAACCACTTTAGAACAGTTTAGTAATCCTCACTGCAATATTAGACATAAAACTGTGTGCTGCAATGTTTGACTTTCCTGCAGTGTTCATAAAGTAAATGATGACTTCGGTTCTAGTCTCAGAAAAATTTGCAGACAGACATGGAAAACATCGTGCACTTGCAATGTAAAACTTGCTTCAGGCTATTTTTCTTCCACATTATTTTGTGTTTCTCCAGTTATAAATTCATTGAAACTATGTTAATATTTTCTGTCTTTTTCTTATGTGTGGTAGATATCTAGATGCTATCCATCATCATCTATATCTTAGAGATGAGGAACATAAGATTAGCTGCATAGATCAAAACTCAACAATGAGTTGATGAAGTCTCAAATCATTCAAGACAAAATTAGTAGATCTCAAACGTGGGAAGTACAAGGATTTAAGTAAAGAAAATGCTATTTTCTAAATCAATTATTGATTATGCCCATGCTGTGATAAGGTCTGCCTGGAGCCTTTTCTTCTCCAGGCTGAACAGGCCCAACTCTCTCGGCCTTTCTTCGTAGGAGAAGTGTTCCTGGGGAGCAGTGCAGGCGTACGTACCGGTGATGTGATAGGCTTTAGGGATTGCAAGAAGGCTCCAGGTTAAGCTGCTGCAGCAGCTGCCAGGGCAGTGAATCCAGCCTTTGCCCTGAGGACCCTTTTCTCACACTTGAAAGTTGCCCTGAGGAAATGAAGCTGTCTGGAGCATAACTAAATGAATTCTCCTGGGTGTCCAGATCCAACCTCTGTACTGCAGGTTGAACAGAATAAAATCCACGTGATTCTTCCAGCCTGTTTCTGTGTAATATCTAAAGCTTGTAGTACTGTGAGCGGAAAGATTTGCAAATACTAGTTGCACAAAAGTATACAGGAGATAGAGGAAGCTGATAGTGATGTTGATTTTAATGTAAAATCTCTGTGTGTGCTCTGTGTGCCTGATAACTTCTGACTGTTTTTCCTGATTAATGAGAATTTTTTTCAGAGTCGGCCTTGGTTGATGACCACCAGCACTGAAGCTGTGTATCAGAGTTATGTGCTCAGGCTGAAACATTATGGCATTTGCTCCCTGCAGCGTTTCTAGCTTAAAAAGTAATCCAGGAAGCAATTGCTGCTTCTGCAAGGTTTGTATTGTGCTTCTCTGTGTGTTAGCACACAGTTATGCTGCAGTTATGACTGTATCTTTTCTTGTGACTCTGTAGTTTGGAGAGACACAAAATTTCATTTCTTCAGTGTGCACATAATTGCAAGCTATTTCTTACTTGTATTAAAGAATTGAATCTCAAAAGTGCACCTGATAATGATTGCAGCTCCTTTTCTTATTAGATACCTCAAAAACCTGATTCCCTCTTCCAATATGAAGAAAATATTTTCCATAGTTGGCCATACCAGTTTGGGGACGTGCCCAATGCTAGACTCGGTGTCAGAAGGGAGGAGAGGGAGGAGACAGTGTAGGAGATAACTTGCCTCCCAAATTTAGTTCCCAAAGCCCAGAAAATACTCTACTTGCCGTTATGGATGAAACCTACCCTTTTAGAGTGTCTGGAGAGAAGGAAAGGAGAAAATCCAATAATTAGTCCTTAGGACGTTTGCTAGAGGTGCAGGTTTCTCAGGGTGAAGTCTCTGCCATGGCTGACTGATACCAGTAACGGCTGTGCTGCAGCCCTGTTAGAGACTCACCCCAGAACACTTGTTTCCTCTTTTGAAACTCTCCCGCTGTGTTGCTCAGATCCCAGCTCCAAATGCCTCCTCTCTGCAAAGAGCGTGTTCACTGGATAAGCAAGCGCTTCACCCAGGAGGTGAGACATGTCGTGTCCAAGCCCAGTGGGCAGCCGGGCTAATAAGCCCTGCTGGATTGCTGCTGACTCTGGCATGAAGCACAGTGTGGAGACACGAAAAGAAATGAAAAGTGAGACTCTGCAAAAATACATTGAGACTCTTGGCAGAGGAGTTTGTAGTCTAGTCTGATATCTGTTAACTGAAGCTGTTTCATTGTAAATGAACAGGAAAAATCAGTGATCCCCAAGGCTCCTTTCCTGCTTGGGAGTTTGTCAACGTGCAGACTGTTACAGTAGAGAACCTAAACAGAATCCAAGTGGTACTTTTCACCTGCATCTGCATGCAATTCTTAGGTGATACAGGATTTGGCCCGTGACTGTAACCCCTTAACTCCAAGTGTTTGATAGCAATTAAAATGTCGGAGCCAAGGGAGGGAGGTTAGCAAAGACTGTGTACCTTCAAAACAAATCGGAGTGAAGAGCTGTGAACTAGATGACCTCTAATTTGTTAAGTCTTTTTAGGTCCTTTATAAATGTGGCAATAAACTTCTTTCATAACTTTCCCTTCTCTTTTCTTTCTTTGTCTGTATTTTTTTTCTCCTGAAAACATATTGCAGAAATCGAAATACTGTTCCTGAAGTTGCCATTACAATATCAGTAAATATGAAGACTTTCTGATAATCACAAGTAGAAACAAAAATTTAATGGCAAAAGGAGTCTTGCTGGTAGATGGAATATATTCCTGTACTATGATTAGAAAGAAGAAACCAAATTTATGTTGCTTTGAGTCAGCCTAGGAGCCAAACACCAGCCATTTACAGCCTTTAAAAATGTGTATCAGATGCAATGTAGCCAAATGCCTTCTCTGCCTCAGTCTTTAATAGTAAGACCAGTTGTTGTCCAGGTATCCAGCCCGCTGAGCTGGAAAACAATGATGGGGAGGAGAATGAAGCCCCCATAATCCAAGGAGAAATGCTGCACCAATAATCCTGCTGCACCACTGAGTCACACACAAGTCCTTTCGGGCCAGATGGGCCCAAGGGCACTGAGGGGGCTCTGGCTCACTAAGCCACTCTCCATCATTTATCATTAGTCCTGGCAAACCGGGGAGGTCCCAGTTGGCTGGAGGGTAGCTAATGTGATGCCCATCTACAAGAAGGGCCAGAAGGAGGATCTGGGGAACTGAACTCAGTGCTGGGGAAGGTTATGGAGCATATCATCTTGGGTACCATCATACAGCCTGTGCAGGACAACTGGGCAATCAGGCCAGTCAGCATGGGTTTCTGAAAGGCAGGTCCTGCTTGACTAACCCAATCGCCTTCTATGACAAAGGTACCCGCTTAGTGAATGAAGGAAAGGCTCTGGAGTTGTCTACCTAGACTTTAGTAAAGCCCTTTCACACCATTTCCTACAGCGTTCTCCTGGAGAAACTGGCTGCTCATGGCTTGCACGGGCATACTTTTTGTGGGGTAAAAAACTGGTTGGATGGCCAGGACCAAAGAGTGGTGGTGAGTGGAGTGAAATCCAGTTGGTGGCTGGTCACAAGTGGTGTTCCCCAGTGCTCAGTACTGGGCCTGGTTCTCTTTAATATCTTTATCAACAGTCTGGACGAGGGGATGGAATGCACTCTTGCAGACAACACCAAGCTGGGCAGGAGTGTTCATCCTCTTGAGGGTAGGAAGGCTCTACACAGGGATCAGGACAGGCTGGATCAATGGGCCAAGGCCAGTGATATGAGGTTCAACAAGGCCAAGTGATGGGTGAAGGAGACTGAGGGGAAGCATTATCACTCCTTGCAACAACCTGAAAGGAGGCTGTAGCGAGGTGGGCATCACNAGGTCCTGCTTGACTAACCCAATCGCCTTCTATGACAAAGGTACCCGCTTAGTGAATGAAGGAAAGGCTCTGGAGTTGTCTACCTAGACTTTAGTAAAGCCCTTTCACACCATTTCCTACAGCGTTCTCCTGGAGAAACTGGCTGCTCATGGCTTGCACGGGCATACTTTTTGTGGGGTAAAAAACTGGTTGGATGGCCAGGACCAAAGAGTGGTGGTGAGTGGAGTGAAATCCAGTTGGTGGCTGGTCACAAGTGGTGTTCCCCAGTGCTCAGTACTGGGCCTGGTTCTCTTTAATATCTTTATCAACAGTCTGGACGAGGGGATGGAATGCACTCTTGCAGACAACACCAAGCTGGGCAGGAGTGTTCATCCTCTTGAGGGTAGGAAGGCTCTACACAGGGATCAGGACAGGCTGGATCAATGGGCCAAGGCCAGTGATATGAGGTTCAACAAGGCCAAGTGATGGGTGAAGGAGACTGAGGGGAAGCATTATCACTCCTTGCAACAACCTGAAAGGAGGCTGTAGCGAGGTGGGCATCACTTTCTTCTCCCAAGTAACAAGTGATAGGATGAGAAGAAACAGTGTCAAGTTGTGCCAGGAGAGGTTTAGATTAGGAAAAAAATTCTTCACTGACAGGGTTGTGAAGCATTGCAACAGGCTGCCCAGGGAAATTGTGTACTTGCCATCCCTGGAGGTATTTAAAAGACATGTAGATGTAGGGCTTAGGGACATGGTTTAGTGGTGGACTAGGCGATCTTAAAGGTCTCTTACAACCTAAATGATTCTATGATTCAAATGCCTGCTTTCCCATTTCTTCTATTTGCCATTCTGTAGAAATAGCATCCAGTTTTCAAAGGATGAATGTTTGTTTCCTGAAAATCATCAACAATGTCTTAGTTACTGTGACATCTGTTTAAGGTATTTGAATCTATCCACATACCGTTAACTGTAGTTGGTAGCACACTCCAGCTACTCATAGTGCAGTGGTGCACTTGCACAAATATCGTATGTTGAGGATTTGTGGACACTAACTGGGGCATCACTCTAATAATATATTGCAATTGCAGTTCCTGGAGTGCCGTGTTATGCTTTACAGGGTTGGCATTTGTCAAACAGCAGTGATGTTACAGATGATCAACCAAACTAAATAAACAAGCTAAATTAGTTTAGTGTTTGTTTCTTTAATTCAGGTCTTATTTAGAAGTTCTTATTTCTTTGGCTGATATCAAAACATTTACAAACTAATTTTGTTTCTATCCTGGAGTTCATTTTCAGTGGCTCAGACATGGATACATTTTTCCTGGGAACAGCCTGTAATTCCTTATTGCTTTCCCACCCTTCCAGCTGCAGTATTTCAGTTAAATTTTTCAGATGGATTTTCCAGTGGTGGGCATGATGGCTGGTGGGCTCCAGGAGGGCATGATGTGCTGAGCTTGTGATTGCTATCCCCTACAGCCCTCACTATTGAGCATATGCAACGTCTTACCAGTTTAAAGGAATGAGAACCTCAGAAGTACAAGGTCTGCATGTCTGTCTGGGAACACCAGGACTGACACCTAAAACAAAGGTTTTGTGGTCTGGGGAAAAAATTGGTTAAGGAGAAAGATCTGAAAAAATAATGGGATTTGATATGTAATCCTCTCAGAAGAATCTTTGCAGGAGTGGGGGGGTGTGGTTGTTGGGTGGGTTATGGAAGTTCAGTTTTCTTTGTGGAAAAAAAGAATGGTGGTTGAGCCCTGGCACTTGCAGAGGTGCTGCTAGTGCTTCTTGGGAACCTTCTGATGTCTCTGAACCCTCTGAGGTTTTGCATGCATTTACCGTACAAAGCATGTCGGACCAAACCCACCTGCTCAATGTTCTTTTGAAACCGTTCAAGGCTAAGTGTTGCCAAAGTGGCCAAAGTTCTACCAGTCCCCTGTTCCCTTATAAAATAAGCTAAAAGTTGGACCTGTGGGGAGCCAGGCCCCTCGCACAGGTGCTGGGAGTGGGATGTTTTTCATGGCTCGCTCCAGTTTGGGTGATGGGAGTACATGGGTTAGGTTTGCTTTCCAGGTGCCATGATATATCCTCTCAGCAGCTGTTCATAGTAATGTAGTCTTCATTTTTAGACAGACCTTTTACCTTGATGGCTTGTGTCGCAACAGAAACAAAACATACAGAATGTCTCAATTTACTCTGCAAGAATTCTGCTGTAGTTCATACTTTCCACGCTTACCATTTAAAGTACAGTAAAGCCACACTTAGAGTTTTCCAGTTGTTGAGGGGGGCTTTCTGCTTTCATTTAATAGCACTGCGTTGAGTACCTACTCTTTCTGTTTGGTCATAGAGATCTTATTGAACTGATGTTCATGAGAGTCTGAGTTGACAGGGCTCCTTTTAATTCCCTAGAACAGTGTGTTAAATATTCAGATTTCCTGATTGCTTTCAATACATTGGCTTTAGTGATTATACAGAATTATTCTAGTATTCCTGATATAAGGAAGTAAAATTGCATAAAAGTAAAGCATGTGACTGGGTGATACCGTAGGAGACAGACATCTCTGGTGGAAATTATCTTATTGCAGCCAACGCTAACATTAAACTAATATGTGCCTCCAGTCTTGTCGGTTCTGTGCATTCAGATATGCTCAGGCAGCTCTGGCTGCCTGAACATCGGTTCATTACAAGAGAGAGTCAAGAGGCCAAAGCCAGTTTTCAAAAGAGCATGGATTTGGGATCTACACCCCATTGAATTCATCAGGAAGCAGGGTATTTTTAAAACTGTATTTCCTCTGCTGTAGATACTATTGTGCTGCAATTATTCAAAAGAAATATATATTGATATTGCCTTCTTGGATTCAAAGTAACTCAGAAGGAAGAAACTAAGAAATAGCGTTTATTATACAGACTTTTTTGTCCTGCTTTTGATGCCTTCAGTTTCAAGGATACGTTAACAAAATATTTTTTGTGTACGGTAGTGAATGTTTCACAGCAGAGAGTGATTGCCCTGACTTTGGAAGTAGGACTGCAGCATTTTAGCTGCTTGTCTACACATCTGCCTTTTGGCCATAGCATTTAGCTTAAAATAGCCTGTCACAGGGGTGAAACGAGTTATCATGTCTGATTATCTGTAAATCCTATCCATCTTTTTCAGTGCCTCTCCAAGACAAGATGCTCATCCATTAAACCCACCTAGTGTTCCTCTCAAATACCATGAGCAGAAAGGGCCCCTCATTTCTAGTTACTGTGAAGTTGTTGCTCGTGACTGTATTGCGGTAACTTCAATATTTTTTTCCCTTCCCTCTCATATTCTCCGTGTTTGCTTGCTAAGCTCTGGTTTTTAAGCATCATTCCCACTAATACTGACACTGAACAGGTCAAGAAAGCAGCAATTCATTGCTTACATGAATTACCCATCTGGTAGAGTTTAGTATTGGGAGAACTTGACTTGTAAGTTGCAGACTGTTTGGCTTCAGATCCTAAGTCAAAAATGGCTCAGTGTTATTCAGTCCTTGGTTTCCTCAATATCTGAGTCAGTTCTGAAGTTGTGCATTAGAAGACTCTGGTAGTAATTCTTCTGGCCTTTTATTTCATAGCTACTATGTGCACTGCTGATCATCTAAAAAAGCAGCATAGTAATAAAAAATAAGTATGGCAGTAGATCTCACTTTTATAATGAAAAAAAAATGTGTATTATGTCATAGTGTGACTATTTTGAGATATGTGAAAGTTTTCACCTGCTACATTTATGTAATTTACTGGTTGACAAACTTTTGTTTATCTACTCGTGGGGAGGGAACTCACTGAGACAATATAGATGTCAAAAAGGAATCTTTTACTGGATTCATAAAGCTCAAGGTGCTTCCTCCATTTCATAAATTTGCCTTGCGTGTGTTAGACAGGGAGGGTGAGTTCTGCCCTCATAATAAAACAGTATTGTGGGTTGTCACCAGATTTTGTCCTCCTAGACAGTCCTGATTAGTTTGAGAGACAATCGGTTAAACATAACATAACAGACACATTTATACTCTTTCCTCCCTGAAAAAACTTCATCAGGAGGTACCCGTTTTGCCTTGGAAATCAGTGGCTTTTGTCTAGGAAAACAGAAGCTTCATGTAATCTCAGCTTCAGGAGTAGATTTTAGCTAACTATGTTTGGTTTTCCCAAACTGCGAATCTGTAAGTCCTTCCCACGCCCAGATCTGCACACACAGATCCGTGAAAATCAAAGGGCATAATCTGGTAGAAATTCTGCTGTCGTTATAGCACATAGAAGATGATGACAGTTCTGGCTGAAGTACATTTTTCTAACAGGCAGCATCTGGCTTTTAGTATTAAAAGTAAGCTTGCGAATAAAATTCAGACTATGCACAGTGTGTTATCATAAGACTATTTTTCAGCAACATTTGTCTTTTAGGCACTGACTGGAGTGATTCATTGCTAATCATAAACATTTTGCCTCTTTTGCCCAATCTATTGTTTTAATTCTAAAAATGAATCAATGAGAACAGAGCTTTCTATTTACGGCTTGCCCAGTCTCAGGTTAATGAGCCAAAGCAAAAATATGTACAGTATTGGCTGTGAAATAATAGATCGTTTGCTTTGAACAGAAAGCACTCTTGTTGTAAGCAAAGGAGTTGTTAGGGCTAATCAGATACTTTTTTAATGTAGAAAAGCTTTCAAATAATTTTAAGTCACTGAGTCAGTTATATACTAATTCAGGAACGAGATGAAAAATAGACATATGAGTTAACGTATTTTGGAGGATAGTGTCTGTTCCATATTCTCACCTTAATTGTCTCATTAAAAAAAAAAAAAAGGGGGGAAAAAAAGAGTTTTATGCAACACAAAAGAAGATACTGTTGTCCCTTTGCTTCCCAAAGTCTGCTAGTTTTAGTAAGGAAGAGGACAACAGTATCTTTTCTTAGGTTACAATTCTGAGTCTCCTTACTCTGACCTCCAAAACACGGTTCTTTTGTGTGTTGCCTGAAGGTGCAAGATCCTTCACCAGTCAGTTTTGAGGCACTGAGTTTCAAACTACTCACAGCTGACTTTGGATGCCCCATCACTGGAATTGTTCAAGGTCGGTTTGAATAGGGCTTTGACCAACCTGATCTAGTGAAAGATATCCCTGCCCATGGCAGAGATGGTTGGCCTAGATATTTTTAAAGGTTCTTTCTGACCCAAACCATTCTATGACTTATTTGAAATATATAGAATCACAGAATGTGTTGGGTTGGAAGGCATCCTTAAAGGTCATCTAGTCCAACCCCCTTGCAGTAAGCAGGGATATCTTCAACTAGATCAGGTTGCTCAGAGCCTCATCAAGCCTGGCCTTGAATGTCTCCAGGGATGGGGCCTCCACCACCTCTCTGGGCAACCTGTGCCAGTGTCTCACCACCCTCATTGTAAAGAATTTCTTCCTAATGTCTAATCTAAACCTGCTCTAGTTTAAAACTATTGCCCCTCGTCCTAGCACTATACACCCTTGCAAACAATCCCTCCAGCTTTCTTGTAGGCCCCCCTTCAGGTACTGGAAAGCTGTTACAAGATCTGCCCGCAGCCTTTAAACTCTCTCAGCCTGTCTTCATGGGAGAGGTGCTCCAGCCCCTAGATCATCCTTGTGGTCCTCCTCTGGACCCGCTCCAACGGGTCCATGTTCTTCTTGTGCTTCGGGTTCCAGAGCTGGACACAGTACCCAAGGTGGGGTCTCACGAGAGACATTATAGACCATCAGTTCTGTTTGCCAGTACTTTAACATTTAGACGCACGTGAAGCATTTTAACAGTAGTGTCTGTCTTCTCATTGATACCTCTGCTCAAAGGGCGATATCCATAGCTTTGTGCTCTCATTAAGGCTGCCCTCTTCATGGCTTTAGGTAGTTGAAACTAAAAGTAAGGAAATGCATGCAGAATAATTCTGTACACTACAAATAAATACATTATCAGCAACTGTGAATATTTAATCTACATCTTGGTCTAAGTGAGGTAGTTTAGGCAGAGAAGCTTTATTCGTCGTTATGAGTGCTACGACAATGAAGAGTTAGTCTCTGCTGGAGGTTGCATTATAAAATAGGGGAAAGTGAAAGAATAGGAAGAGGTGTATGGGGGGGGGG
>VXBO01012982.1:282775-324192 GCA_013400135.1 Rhinoptilus africanus | reverse complement strand
GGGGGGGGGGGCACTGTTACATTTTTGGGTCACGTACATAAGTGTCTATACCTGAAATATCAGTGATAAGCTTACATTAAACTTTGGAGGAAAAAAGCTCGTGTCAGTGCCTCCAAAAAATTCACTAGAGTCTTGCAGTAAGTTGTATTACCTTGTCATTAGTAAGACTGGAGAGAATTACTCACTTTCTCTTCATTCATCTTTTTTAGACTTCTGCCAGGAAGTGAACTGCAAACAGGATTTTTCACTTTGCCAGCAATTTTTAAAATAGCTGCCTTTTCCGTCCTCTTTTGATTTTTAAAAGAAATCAATCTTTGACATGTCTTAGGGTTTGATGGGTATTTTTGTGGTTTCTTTTTTAAATTCAGCATTATAAATAGTACTACACTATGAGTCAATGCTGTGGTATCTGCCTTTTATCAGTTCCTTACCTTGCTTAGAAAAAAGCAAAACTGAATTTACTGTGTCGTGGATGCCAAATGTCACAGGCTTGATAGTGAGGATGATTTGTTAGCAGCCTGTTATAATAACAAAAGAGTTTTTAACTGAAAGTTAATTTCAAGGACTGCTTAACAAAATTACAGGAAAATGAAGAGATGAAGGTGTCCCACGGGATCCTCATAATTAAGCTTCTTGTGGGGGGTGTGAGCTGTGGGGTGGACCAGAGGCAGAGGATTGTAAGGGCAGGAGGAATTCTGTAACGCAACCTGTGGCACTGCAGCTTTTCTCTTTGCGGTTTTATGGATGAGTCACCAGCTGAAAGCATGAAAATCTTGCCTGAAAAGCTAGGGACAGTTAAAAACAAAAACTAAAAAAAACAAAAGAAAGAAAAACCAAGTACTTGATCCTCAGTTTTTCAAGCCAGTTCTCCCCCAGCATAGATGATTTGCATTTCTGTGCATGACCAGGGTGCCACAGGCTTACCAAACTATAAATTAGTAACAAAAGCATAACATGGTTATAGTAACTGACATTTAGGTTTTCCTTGCTCTTGAGTACGCTAATATCTGGGCTAGAAAATTATGGTCCTTCGTGTTAGCTGTCTCTCTAAACTAGTAATGATCCATGTTGTGCTTTGCAACGTGAAACAGCTTCATTACAGGGTTAAATGCTGCTGCGCAGAACAGTTTGACCTGGTGGTTAGAGAACTCTACTGAGGAGAGGGAAATATTTCCTTTAACCATTAGAATATTGCTTGTCTGCTACCTTTGATGATTAAAAAGGAGTACCCTTTTTGTTTCTTTTACCTTATGAAAAATCTTTGGCTTGTGAATGAATGCTTGGAGTGAAGCATTTAAGGTTGGCAGAGGTGTCATTGAAGGTATATCCCTCCCACCCCCCACTTCTTCATGTTTCCTGTTACTTGCTCAGATACTCCATTGAGTGCATTTAGTCATTTCGCACCCTGTTCCTGAGAGATCTGATAAAATACTGTAGAGACATCGCATAGAGACTTCTCTGGAAGATAAATGCCTCATTTAATCTTGGCCAAGGTTTGCTTTTCTTGCGTACACCTGAGGTTATTTCTGTATTCACAATTTCTACCTGCCCACCAGAGGCTTTCTTCTTGCATGCAGTTTTTACTCCCCTCGCCACTCAATAATGTTTTGTTTCCTTTGTCCCTAAATGTGTCATCACCAAAAATCTGTACTGAAATCAAACCTGGCTGGTTCTGAGATACTGGAAGGCCAACACAGGCCTTGGGCATACTGTAAGGATGGTATTTCTGAGAGTTGTTTGTGGGGTGCTTATGTACCCAGCAACATACGAGTTCATAGTTTCTACCTGACAGTTCAATATCTGTAAAAAAATAATTTGTTGCAACTAGGCAGAGTACACTTGGGAGTGTATTTTTGTTCATAAAAGTTAGAAATATTTTTTCTTCATTATAATTACATTATTATATTACATATCTTGATCTCCTCCATGAACATTTTCAGCAAAGATTTATACTGGAAGTATATGAACATCCCGATGTTGAAACATATCTAATATGTTGCTCTGTTTTTCCATTTAAGGAAGACAGGGCATCATGACAAACGAGTAACATGAAAATGTTAAGATTTTCTCTGTTCCTCTGAGTAGTGCCTGACCTTTATTTGGTGCATACTTTCATAACTGTGCAGTGTTGAAATAATGTATTTTAGGTTTTGTATTCCATGTTAATAATGTCAAATAATCATGATACTAAAAAAAAAAAAAGGAAAAAAAATGTTAGCAGCAATTAACTACTAACATTTGTGACCCTTAAAAAAGTCTAAATACTCCTGCTCCAGCACTCTGTAGGGGCTTATTTCCTCTTGTGGAAACTCTTGCTGTTTGCTGAAAGTGAGAGCTGGAAACTTGTTCCAAAACACTGATTATATCCTAGAAATTTATCCAGTACGATTTATCCAGCTCTTAATACAAAACCTGCGTACCTATGTCATCTTTTCTTCCAGGAACAAAATTGCTACCTAGCCTCAGTTCAGTGCTGCTCAGTCCTTCTGCTGCACTTTGGAGGTCTTTGAAGCTGGCAGGCTCCATTTCTCTTCCAAGACATACTGTGCAGAGGAACATCAGAAGATACCTATCTCCTTGTCAGTCCTAAAAAAAAAAAAAAAAGAGGGGACATGGGGACATATGCAGCACATTTCTGGAGTTCTTAAGTATTTCCTTTTCCCTCCTTCTGTTACCAGAAGGTTCCTCTTCTCTCTAGAGGAGCGGAGAACCATGCCTACTTCTCAGCCCTGATTTTTCTGCTGTAGGGTCAGAAGTGGTGGAGGCGGTCGGTCAGTCAGTGGGAGGTTTTCACTGGCAAGAACTTGAATCGTGCATCTGGTCTGGAGCCTCTCACATCACTAAGGGACTAGCTCTACCAGGACCTGAAATGGCAACACCCATAAGAGACGGCAACACTGGTCGTTGCCGAGTATTTACATGAACTCTGAAGACTTTGCCTGGAAACACACTGCCAGTGCAGCAGTCATAGAGTCAAAGACACACAGTTTATCTACTTCCATCCGGGACTACACTGTGGAAATGTAGAAGTTCTTGCAGTAATGGGTCATTTGAAAAACTCATCAGGAATGGGATGGAGGTTGCTCCCGATTGCCAGCCAGCTGTCGGCTCGCTGAGCCTTTAGCAGGGATGACCAATGTGGGTCCAAGGGTGTAAGCACGCTGCCTGCCGGGATTGCCCCATTGGGTGGCATCAAGTAAAACTTTTTGGAGTTATTTCTAATTTCCCAGCCCTTCTTCTGGCTCTTTCTGCTTTGTACCTGTCCATAACTTTGAGGGCTAGATTATATAATTAAATAAAACTAAAGTACTCCAATTGTAACTTCTGAGGCTGGCATGCAAGGTGTCTATAGTAACAGCTTATAATGTTTTAACCTGCTGTCAGAAGTGGTGCTAAGCTGAAATACTCACCACACAGCTGTTACTCCTGCTAAAGGACTGGCTATCAACCGTGTCGCAACGTGCACCCTGTTTGTTGCAGTCCATACATTGTCTGCAGTCAGATGAAGGACAGGTTGCATGATCCGCAGTCCCTAAACAAACCCTCTCGCTATTGACTACAGACGCGGGTGAGGCTCATGAGCAGGTTGGACTCTCCCTGTATTTCTGCTTCTCAGCTTAAACAGTCTGACAAGCTATTTTCCCTGTCCTGAATTTCTGTCTGAGTGAGTATACTTTCAAATGCATCTCCAATCTTGTAACCTTCCTTTCTGTGTCACTGGAAGCATTTCTCTTTCCAAAGCCCAGGTCCATTAGTCAGTTTGCCTAGCAGGCCATGAAGAGCCATTATTACTTGAAAACTCCATTGGCTTTTCACTGAGAAATCGGATGACAGTGTCAGTACCATGCTTTATTGGGCCCATGACTAGACAGGAGTGCAAATTCACTGGGACACTTAGTGAAGGGATAAGAGAAGGTTTCAGTGGGGATAAAAGCAAGAAGTCGAACCTTTAGGAAGTTGCTCTGTGACACTGTTTTCTCCTAAACTGAAGAGCTGTCACTTTCTGTATGTGAAATTTTTAAATATGCAAAAGGCTATAAGCAGAATGGTAAGACATTTTAAGATACTTTGATCAAAATCTAGTAGGTGGAGAAGTTAGGGCAACAGAATTCTTTCACAACTGATGTTTGGCTTTTAATCTGTGTTTACTGGTAGATAAAAATTTGTGCATTAATTGAATAATAAAAATTCAGCAAGAAATTTCTTAGATAACCAGGTCTTAATGCAGTTGGATAGATTTTCTGTGTGTTTGCTGAAATTAAACGTTTTGCTAGGGAAAATAACAACATAGATTGAAGTTTTGCTTGTCTCGGCTACCTGCTGTGCTTCATTTCAAAAGGCCTGGGGGTAGCCTAGCTTCACTGTTGGACAGTCTTTGAAGAGGTGCTTCATTTGAAGTCTCTGGTAGCGGGGTGGGGTTTTTTTCTTTTTTCTTTTTTCTTTCTTTGTGATGTTTGGAGGTGCAGAGGACACCTGTTGACTAATATTCTATGATCATATGAAAAACACAGTTACCGGGATTTTCTAGTTCGGGATTATTATTTTACGAAAACCAGCTATATGTGTATCCTACTGGTTCCATGTAGGTTAGCGAATTGGGGATGAATAAACGAGAAGATTGAGATGCTGAACAAGATACATCAGTGTTGGCCATACATAAATTACAAATGGAATATTTTCCTTATGTTCCAGAAGGCAAAGGGAGGTACAGAGGTAAAAGAGAATAAAGGAAGGGGTGATTCATCTCACCTAACACTAACATTCTAAAGTTCAGTGTCTAGTCTCAGCTAATTGTTTAGAGATAAGTAGATGTTTCCACAGGGCAATTCAGTTCCTCTTGAAATTGGCTGATAGGACCGATGCAATGAATTACCCTTTCAGGTTTGCTGTCCTCCATTAACTATGCTCTGTCTTCAAACAACAAGATGAAACTTTCCTTGACTTGTGTGATAAATTTGTTTTTTAAAGTCACAGTCTTTTGACTTCTAATCCTTTCGTTTGGTAAAAACAACCATCGCTGTGCCCGCCCCCCCCCAAATACCCTGACCCACCCTTTCCTGTAAGTAGTCAAAATACTAAGCAACTCTTAGAATCTGTGGTAGTTTTGTTTAAGCTCTGTAGTAACTGGGTGCTTAAAATGGTAGGTTGGTCCTCTAACAGTGAACAGTCTGAATCTTATTTCTATCTCTTTATTTGGTGGTAGGATTTTTGTTTTGTTTAAGGGTAGGAGAGCAGGAGAGAGCGAGAAGGCGGCATCTCCCTAGGCTGGGGTGCAAATGCAGTGCTGGCTCACTGCAGGCTCTTAAGTCACTTTTCCAGTCACATTCTTTAGCTTCATATAGAAATCTTAGTCTTGCTCCTGTTTCTGAAGGACAGAGATGAGTTTTCAATCTACATCGTGACAAGCTGTGAAACCGGCACAAAGACTCAAAGAGCCTGAGCTGCTTACCTGTTGTGCCCAGTACGCTCTCCATTTTCCTGATGATATATAGCAAGAAATTTCATAATTATCACCAAACCAAGTTCATTGATTAGTTGTCTACAATGTAGTATTTCACACGAACAAGGGTTTTCAGAGTCCACTAAGCCTGCAGACTATTATCTGACCGTACCATCTCCTTTCCTTTGTAGACTGCAAGTCTTGGAGGCTGTATAGCTGCCATATCAAACTGCTTGAATAATTAATCTGCACCACCTGCATGAAACAATGCAGTTACTTGCTAAGATACCATCTTATAGCAACCTCCCCGGCAGCAGCGCCTTTCTGAGAAGGTCTTATGCATACTGTGCACGCAGTCAAGATGGCAAATTACGGGTTCCCCAAACAAGTCTCTTGCTGCTGCCTTGCTTGTGGCAAAAGACCGTCTGGAGGCTCATACAAGGGTACCAGGAAATTGCTTCTTAAAGCTTGTCAGCTCAGTATGAATAATTGCATATAGAGCTTTGGCTTGAAAGGTCCGGAGGTAAATTTGCTCTGATGCTGCTGCGTCCCTTGAGGTAAAGCTTGCAGCCATGCTCGAGGCCAGGAAAGATAAGAGGCAGCTCATACACAGTCAATTATCATGATCCAGTCATCTCGTGTACACATACTTGACTCATCATTGTACATCTTCATCACAGATCAAGCTCTTGTCACAAGCTGACTTTAGTGATCTGAAAGTATTTAAAAAAAAAAAAGTGGAAAAATGTGTTGAAGAACCGATTATTGTGACAATTATGCATATTGTTTTGATTATTATGTGGAGATAAGAGGACTGTTTGGAACATGGTAGGAAATACACAGTGAATTAAACTATAAAAAGAATTTCAAGAGAGTATTTCTAAGATACAGTGTGTAGTAAAAGGGGAGGAATGAAGAGCTGCTTCCAAAGAACAGTATTGTGGATTAAGGCAAGGGGCTCTGCTGGATGCCTGAGACATCCTGGGTCATACAAGCCCTAAGAAAGAGGATGAGCTGGAAGCAAGCTCCAAGCATTATGTTCTTAACCTTTTTTCCTCTGCTTTTTGAGTCCTTTGGGGAAGAAGGCTTGTCACAGATTCCCCCAAGAACTGTAGAGGTGCAAGGTGGTGCCTCTGAAGATGAGAAGGCGGAAGAAATTCGAGGAGCATATTGGTAAGACAATTCTTAAGAAGCATGGCATCTAAACTGTAGAGTTACACACACATTCCCCAGCAGCAGTAAGCAAAAGAACATGGATGCATATTTCTGTGAACCCCCATGGCATCCACATTGCCACTGACGGTGTCATAGTATATGGGTTAATTTCTCCTAAGGTCAAATTTGGTTCTCCATCTTCCCTTGTGGCCCTGCCTTCTGTGCTATGGGATATATTTGAAAGAGGAGCGTAAGTTACTCTGCTCCTGAACTTAATGCAAGATATCCTGAAACAGAGAAGACAAGGCAGTGTTTTCTGTATTTTTTTTTCTATGAAAAAGATGTCTTCTAGCAAAGATGACCTTGAGTGCTTTTGAAGATTCTTCTCTTGCATGCTAATGTGAAATTCTTCATTTCTTATTCACATCTCAGTGCGTTTGATGTGGTACAGATAATTAAAAATACGTAATATTGCAAGGATTTTTAATTATCAGTCGGAGGAATGGCTCTTCGTAAGTTAGTCTTGTGTATCAGTGCCTGTATATATCACAATATCTCCAAATTGAAATAAACCACAATTTTATTAAATATGTCTTCTTTGTCACTATGGTATTTTTTGAACAGTCATCTGAACTCGTATTTTGCGGTTTTATTGGTGAAAATTGTACAGTTTCTAGAGCTGAATGAGAAAGACCATGAACCTGCCAAGTAATCTTTTTTTTTCTTTTTTTCTTTTTTTCCTGTGTGCACAAATCTGAAAGTTGTTCTCCTCAGCAGCTGTCATTTGGTTCACGGGTGTGTGTGTGCATCTTGAACGACAGTCTGCAATATTGAAATGTTTAAGTGAAGGCTGTGGCTCCATCTTGAATGAATGGGGAACATAAAAACCATTGTTCCATGATTTTACTCCCTCACAGATATCAGAGTGCTAAATGACTAGCTATAACCAGGGCTGTGCTAAATTCTCTCCTAAATCTAACCCCCTCTATCCAAAAACCCCCACCTCGAAGCCCTGTAAATGCACAAATGGTAGAAGCTACCTTGTGCAGGGAGGAACTTTCTTGTTTTGGATGGATAAAACATCTGTTGACAGAATAGCACCAGTTCCTGTAATACTGTAGAGACTGACAAACGGTGTAGTTGTTTAATGATGGGAACAATTCTGAAGCTGTTGGCTAACATGTCTTCTGTCCTTATTACATTTTGAGCAGTTTAGTTTCCAAGGCAACTGCTCATGTCAGCATACAGATGTGCTTAAAGCTGTGGGAAGACATTTCCCAACAAATCCTGAATTTAGTGACAAAACATAAAGGACTAACTCCCATCCTTCTTTCCAACATCTGCAGAGATTTCCTGTAAGCCAGCACAATGTCACATTAATACAGAGATTTGCCAGAGGAGTGACTGGGACAAACGTCTAAGTGAGGCATGGTATTTACTGGTGGAAAAAAATATAGTTTCGATTAGATCTCTAGAGGAGGACAAGAAAGTGAATAATGAAGAGATCGTAACCATTGTTAAGGCACTGTTCTGATGAGATTTTGTCTTGGTCTTGGTTTTGTCTTCCTGTTGGAAAGAGGTGACTGGATTACTGTAGAGCAGCACATTGTGAATACAGTACACAGTGTTGTGGAAGATGAAGTACTTGCTGATGGTGCTTTTGCTGGACCCATATTTCTCAGTCAAGTAGGTCACACTCTGAACTAACTGGGGCTGCTTTCTTGAGGGAGTAGAATAAGGCAAATAAGCATCCTAAAACTATTGAGCTGATGAGCTGCTACTGTAATGGCTTTAGTTCAAAACTGCAATGAAGTACAAAGTAAGTACTATTTTCAGTGCCTTGTGAACCAACAGGAGGACTTTGTGCGTAACGAAGAACAGTGGTTATGTATTGAAGAAAATACGAGGGGAAATTATCCATGGGTGCAGACATTAAAAGATCAGAAAGATCTGTTGTGGTCAGCTACCCCAATCTGCCATGTAAAGCAGAAAAAAGGGGTCTACTGTTCTTGTGTTGGTTCCCAGGCTTGTAGCTATATTTGAATAGCATCCACTATAGCATAAACACTGATATTTAAACATGCCAGTGATTGAAAAATCCACCATAACCCTTGGTAGTTATCATAAGTGGCTTAATATTTTCCTTTGTTGAGAAATATGGTGTGTGTTTTTATCTGAATTTATCCAACTCCAACTTGCAGTAATTTGCCTTGTTTAGGTCTTTGTCAGCTAGACAGAAATTCTTAAATAATTAAGTTTCTGTTTCCTGCATAGCTGCTTCATCTCTAGTCCTTTTTACCTTCTCTTTGACAAGACGGATGGATAGGAGTCCTTCAATGTTGTAGTAAGGGGGTATGTTCTGATCCCTCAGTTGTTCTACTAGTCATTCTCTAAGCTCACCAATTTACTACCACTGTCCTAGAGCAGACGATGTTCCACAAACATCTGTATTAGCTCAAAACACAGAAATAGCACTGCCTCTCCATCTCTACTTGAGATCCCATTTTGTACATCCAAAGACACTCTTATTTGCTCTTTTTGGTCTAAGCATTACAGCAGGCACTAATATTTACCAGTTCAGGAGGTAGTGCACCTCATTTAGAGCAGAGATTTCCACATTCACAAACTGTCAAATTAGATTACAAGACCTGGCTTCCATAAGTCTATCTCAGTTGTCATTTCCTTCTTTAAATTACTTGAGCCCCACATCAACTACTGTATTATTTTACCAGAACCCAGGGTCTGATTAATGAAACTTTATAATTAACCATATAACTGTTCAGCTCCCTTGAATGTTGGACTGGACTCTTTTCCCAGTCTTTCTGGACTTCTTATTGCTTCAGAACACCTCACTAAGCCCCTTTACAAGTCTTAAGTGTAAGGTATCCCTAAGTTTACTGATTTTAATCCCATACTGGAGCAGCTATTGTTTAGCATCTTCCTTTTGTGGTAATTTTTTTTCCAAGGCTTTTTCAGTTCATATTCATGAAGAAAGTTTCTGCTGTAAATACAAGTAAGTACCCTTTGAAATGGATCGCAACAGCCACTTGCAGACTCAAGCTTCAAGCTTGTAACTGATCACGGGGAATTTTCATTCTGTGGGAGATTCTAGATGTCAGAGTTTTGTGCTTAATTGGGACAAAATATCAATCTAATTTGAGGATGGAGCACTTCAAAAACATTGGCACTGTTTTTGTTTAAAATATTGATGAAATGCCTATGTTCTCACAAAATGTTTTAATTAAACCAAATCCTCATTTCCCAATGAGAAAAATTCCAATGTTTTTTCAGCCTGTTTTACATAAGAGCACAAAACACTGAGTTAAAATCCAGTTGTTACAGTAGGAATTAATTTTTGCATGCATGACAGAATTGGATTTTGGGTACTTAATGAGAATCTCTTTATCACCCATAAAAAATAAACCATTCTGTTGCAAAATCGTTGGCTTGCAAAACTAATATGACCAGGTTAGCGTTTTGCTATCTGCTTTGCACCTCTTATCTTCAGTCCTTTATCAAATCAAATAAGGTAACTGAACCCCTTTGGTTAAGTGTCTCACAATAATATCATGAATTTTCCAGAAAACAAACATACCAGTGTGTTTTGTCAAGCCTTAAGCAAGGGGTGTTGAGGAAGGAGATCAGCAAAGCCCTGTTTGGAGCTGTTGGGTAGGTGGAGGAGTAGAGCTCTCACCATCAGGCTGTTGATGCAGGAGGGATCTGGGGAGAGAAAATGCAGTCACTTCTGTCACTTCTTGCTACTTCTGGAGCATGTTTCTGCTGAAGGCACCACTTCAGTGGACATCCTCATCAGATGTATTCGGAGTTGTGCCTGCTGAGTTTACTGAGTAAAAATACGTACTGTATTTTCTTTTGGCTGTTAAAACTGGGATTGTGGCCTTGTACTCGGGTCTGGTGAGGTTGCACCTCAAGCACTGTGTTCAGTTTTGGGTCCTTCACTACAGGAAAGACATTGAGGTGCTGGAGCGGGTCCAGAGAAGGACAACGAAGCTGGTGAGGGGTCTAGAGCACAAGTCTTTCGAGTAGTGGCTGAGGGAGCTGGGGTCGTTTAGCTTGGAGAAAAGAGAGCCTTATTGCTCTCTACAACTACCTGAAAGGATGTTGTAGAGAGGTGAGTGTTGGTCTCTTCTCCTGAGTAACAAACCATAGGACAAGAGAAAATGTCCTCAAGTTGCACCAAGGGAGGTTTAGGATGGATATTAGGAAAAATATCTTCACAGAAGGGGTTGCCAAGCCTTGGAACAGGCTGCCCAGGGAAGTGGTTGAATCACTGTCCCCGGAGGTATTTAAAGGACGGGTAGATGTGGTGCTTAGTAACATGGTTTACTGGTGGACTTGGCAGTACTAGGTTAATGGTTGGACTTGATGATCTTAAAGGTCTCTTCCAACCTGGACAATTCTATGATTCTATAATTATGTTTACAAGGCAAAAATCAGCAACAGGTTTTTATTATGTTAAGGGGAGGTGTTCTGGAAGTTTAAAGCACCTTGAGTTTTAACTTTAAAGAGGCTTGAGTTTTAACTATTCAAATGCAATTGAACAACTAGGATTTTATAAAGTGAATCCAAGCTGTGCTTCCATCATTCTACGTTGACATTTAACCATTGCAGCTAACCCTGTCTGGTCATGTTGTCCAGTATAATGAGATCCATGCTAGAACAGCTTCCTGAAATACTTCTGCCAGGGAACAGTTTCAGTGCCAGGAGCATACTGTTTCTCCCAGCTGAAGAGTTATTCAAGTGGCAGCAGCCTCTGCTTATGTTCGCCGAAGCCCTCTCTGAAGAGAAAAAATTTTCATTATCCTACTCCTTTGTAGCTACTTAAAGATGTTTCTGCCTGCATATGTTTACCACATCTGCTGGAAAACCCTGATATCGCTGAGCATCAAACAGCTGCTTCCCGTGCTCTTCTCCAGGCCACAGAAGGAGCGAAACTATGCAACTGGAGCTGAAAATTGTCAGTGTTTAGGGAAAATCTCCAAGAATGGCTTGTTATTAAATGCAGATCAAGTGCCTTTATTATAATCGCAAACTGCTATTGAGGACTCCTGACAGTCTGTAAACCTCCCTTGCCTGTGTAGTAAGAGGCCCATATTGTGACTTGTTTCTTGTGTAGTTGTGAAGACTTGATTATTTATTTTTCAAGATACGTCTTAGCACTTTAGTTTTGAAAGCTTTAAAAAAAAGAAGGCAAAAAATCAGGCTGAACCACCCAATAGACTAATATTTAATTAGACTAGTTTAAACAGATGTACTTAGAAATAAAAATGTACCTTTTGATGAAAACCCAAGGATTTATTTGTGTATTATTCTATTTTTTTTTCATTAAAATGTGATTATTTGCTTGTTGATTTGCTGTGTTATAATATGGTCTGACTCTTTCACCTGTGTGTATCAGAGGCTGGGCTATTCCTACACCACCTTTACATTGTTTCGCTGGAATTTTTTTTTCCTTCCCACCATGCTTTTTGATTGGTTAAACCTCACTGAAATTATTTTTCATATACACCTAGTGATGGTACTTTTTTTTTTTTTTGATCATGCTACTCTAAAATCTTTGAAACAATGTATTAAATTGCAAGGTTTAGATTTTTAAAGACTTGTAAAGAGGACAAGACTCTTTATAATTTTTTAAAGGAAGGCATATGGAGCGATGGTGTAAAGTGCTATACGAAAGAGTTTCTTCCAGACTTGTATGCCAAGTAGCTGCTGCCATTGATTTATTAATCACAGAATCACAGAATCCTAGGGTTGGAAGGGACCTCTGGAGATCATCTAGTCCCACCCCCCTGCCAGAGCAGGGCCACCTTAGAGCAGGTTGCACAGGAACCCATCCAGGCGGGTTTTGAATGTCTCCAGAGACAGAGACTCCACCACCTCCCTGGGCAGCCTGTGCCAGGGCTCTGCCACCCTTAAGGTAAAGTTCCTTCTCATGTTTAGGTGGAACTTCTTGTGCTTAAGTTTGTGCCCATTCCCTCTTGTCCTGTCACTGGGCACCACTGAAAAGAGCCTGGCCCCATCCTCCTGACACCCACCTTTTAGGTATTTATAAGCATTGATAAGGTCCCCCCTCAGCCGTCTTTTTTCCAGACTAAAGAGACCCAATTCCCTCAGTCTTTCTTCATAAGAGAGGTGTTCCAGTCCCCTAATCATCTTGGTAGCCCTTTGCTGCACCCTCTCTAGCAGTTAATGTGTTGCTGTGATTCAGTGCTGCCTCTTGGAAAATCAAACTATGGCTTCGGGGTGCTTCTAGAGATACACACAGTTTAGTGTGTCAAAGAGTATGAGTCTCAAACCCAAAACTGGTTGCCACTTTTCTTTGAAGGCATGTGTAGGATTTGAAAGGACTGCTATTCTGGGTTTAGACCAGAAGCAGAAAGTTTCCTTAGGCAGGACTTCTGGAGATGTGCAAGACTGGGAAGGACACCCAAATTGGACACATAGCTGTTATTCAATGACACAAGCGGCAGTGCTTCGGACTGAGTCGAAATGCATGCCGTATGGCTACAGAATAATCATAATTAGAAGCTCTTTGGAACAGAACTGCAGCTCTGTGTTAATCCTTTGCAGTTCTTAATATTCTTGTCAGCTACAGTGAACGCTGCTGCAGATTAGCGCTGCTGCAGCTTTCTGCACTGGCAGTGTTTGCTTTTCTAGCTGGTGTTCAGAGTCTTGCCTTGGTAAAAAGCGTAAGCTATTTGTGAATATCATGCTTAGAGAGGCACTAAGGGGCGCCAGTTTGTGAATCTTTCAGACCTCACGTTTGATGGACTAGTTTAATAGCAAGCCACCCAGCATAGCTCAACACCAAGGGTGAGGACTTGGGGTTAGTGATGTTACCCAAGTTTCACAGTAGTCATTACTCCAATATCTTTTATATACAAATCCACTGTGTTTCATCTGCTGTTCAAAAAAAAAAAACCACAAAAAACAAAAACTGTTACGTTTTTATGATTGTTGTGGGACTTCTGTGGATTAGGTTTTTCTAGCTGTTATTTTTTGGCATATAAGGTTGCCTCTTTAGACTTCAGAGCTGAGGCAGTTGCAGCTGTAAAAGTGATGGGTATGGCAACTCAGTGGGTTGCAGCAGTTGATCATAAGTTGCCCTTTTGCCTCCATTTTAAGGCTGTGCTGTGTTTTAGAGCTTTGAAGTCTTCCATTTCATCCATAGTCTCTTGTTCTGACTGGGGACAGCAGAAGTAGGAAAGTCCCGGTAGAGAGTTGTTTAAATATATGAAAAATGTGAGGTCTGCCAAAGCATCTTTCCATTTTTACCTTGTCGCATGATATCTGTTTCTATTAGTGGTCACTGTGGACTCCCCTAGAAAAAACATAATTTGAGATCACCAGAAATAATAGTATTTTTCAAGTATCAGCAAGTTGGAGCTGACTAGTATACTTTGCAGCATTTTTTTTCTAAGACTTCTTCCTTGGAGCTAAGAATTTTGAATTGATTTTGAAAGGTGCTGTTAGAGGGTAATTACTAGTGGAAGTTCCAAGTAAAATGGAAGTTTCAATTATTCAGGCTTCTTGTAGGAGGTAAATCTATGGAGGAGGGATGGTTGTATGGGTAATAAGTATTTTTGTGAAATAATGTATAAAAATAGATAAAATGCTTTAAAAAGTTGGATACTGTGAATTTTGCAGCATTTGAAAGAAATACAGGCTGTATACACTGATACTATTTAAATGTGAGCTTTGATTTTAATCCTGAAAATGCAAGAATTCTTACAAAATTATAACGGGGGATACACAACATCAATTAGAAGTATGAATAGGATGTGGAATTTAGGATGATTAATTCAAAAAAGGAATCTTGCCTTAAAACTTCCTAAAATTGCTAGAAACCAGTGGCTGAGAGGGTCATTTGAGTACCATCTGCAGGACGAGACACATGTAATGAAAGATCAAGAAAAGAAGATAAAGCCTGAGGGAGAGACAAGAACAGGAAGGATTCTGTGCAGAGATGCTGACAAGTTTTAGGTGGAAGTGAGCAGGTAGTAGGGGAATAAAGGAACTGGAAAAAGGCCTTTAATATGGATTTCGCTTTGAGGTGACACAGTAATCCAAACTGCAGACCTTCACCTCTGTGATGTTTCTGTGCACAGAGGATTTGTCTGTGAGGTGGAAAGTTCTTAAGGAATGGATGTAGAGCTAATGAAGGCTAAAACAGTTTAGTTTGGATTCCAGAAGTCAGAAGTTCAGACCAGGACAAGATTAAATTAAAGCTCAGCCTGGAGTATGGATAGTTTAAAGATTTCAAGGATTTTTAGATTTCAAAAAATGGGGTCACTAGGAGGAGGTTCTATACCAAGAACTATAATGAGAAAATAGATTATTTTCACTACAGAGGTGTTTCAGTACCATCACACTTGAAGCTACACTAAAGAATGGTAACAGGCAATGGAAAGAAAAACCTTTCAAAATAAAATTATTGGCCTCTGCATTGATTAAAAAAAAGATTAACCATTCCTGGCTCCCATCTGCCTTTATTTTCTTTATCTGTTCCCTGTTTTGTAGTTTAGTACACATCTTTTTGTAGGTCCTAGTGCTTTTGCAGGCTTTTTGTATGTAGAATAAGTTTCTAGGAAGGGATGAGCCATGCCTTCTCAGTGCTGTTAGCCAAGTAAAAATTATTTTTATTAATTTTCTAAGGCATTCTGAAAGTTATGTGTCAAAGTGTAGCTTGTCTGCTTTGACTGCCTTCTTTATGAAACAGTGCTTATTATTAATAATCCTCTATCTATGCACATGTTTGGGCTGGGTTTGGGGTAGCTGAAACCTTAGGTGGTTTCATCTGTTCCTTGTCCCTTCTTGATGTTCATTCTAGAAACACATAAAGTATGTTTACTAAGCTATTGATGGTTTCAGTTTACTGCGTCAAGCAGTGTGTGTTTGTGTTCTGTAGAGCATTGATGAAAAGTCAGTCCACGGCAAGGTGAGAACAGCTTCCTGGCTTTAATGAAAAATAGCAATATGAGTCCAGATCTTGTTTTGTTTTCAGTTTTCCTCATGCTTTACAAGATCAATAAACATTTCCTATGAACAGTGTCTGCTTACAGAAAGTAGTGCTGTAGATAAAGCACTGGACCGAGCAAAATATGGGAAACTTCTCGGCACATACCTCCTTGACAAATCAGTGCATCTGTTTTTCTGTTTCCTAAGTGACATATTATTTATATAAAAGGTAAGCTTTACAGACCGGAGGCTGTGCTATATATATCTATCAGAATTTAAAATAGTATCATAATATAAAACCAGTTAATGTATTTCTGGTTCAGTGCACTTTTTTTCTTCTGTATGGACTTGTTGCCCTGAACTGGTAAGGGAAATGGATGTAAATTGTTCTTGAGTAATATTTAGGAATGTTGCTCTCTGACCAGATTCCATTTTTTTGAAGCATAATGGAGGTAGATTATTTGGGACTACTTTCTATAATGCTCAGTTTAACTCTTTACTGAAGTGCACAACCCTGAGTGCTCTTTTCGAGGGTATCCATAGTGGGACAGAACATACTGGGGCTTATGCTCACCACCTACCTTTTCCCTGTGCAGCCTTCTGTGGAACAAATCTGGCCCTTCATTTAGCACAGGAGGGGTTTCTATCACTCTGACCCTCGCAGGCTGTGTCAGGGGCTGCAGCGTTGCCCATGGAAATCTCCTGTAACCAGAGTCCTGGGCTAAAACTGCAGTTACAAGAAAATAAAAACCTATTGTGAAGTGTAATTCATGACTAAACTCCCTGTGGTTTTTTTGTTAGTTAAATAGGTTGTTCTGGCATGTGGCTTTGAAACGTGTTGGGTATCATAAGGACTTTCCTCATAGTTTGAATAGCAGAGAGTTGATTGTACCATTTCTGCTAAAATACGACATCTGCAACTTGTATCTAAGGTTGTGCAAATGTTATGGCCAGTGTTCAAAGTATCAGTTTTACAGGATTGTCCATTTAAAGGACAGTTCTAAGGATCAGTTTTAAGGCTGCCTGTTAAAGCTGCTCTTTCCTATCATCCTAATGAGGTTTCGAAACCTAAACTTTGAAAAAATTTTATCTTTGTTCTTTCTGAAACCTAATAAGATCACAATTAAAAGCAGTTAGCTAATAGCTGCTGTTGAATATCATGATCTTTGGAGTTTAAAAATTCTCTCTAACTTTTCCTGGTATGTAAAAATCCAGAGTAAAACAGGCACTGGGATGTCACAGTGACAGCTGACTCATAGTCTAAGGTCAGTCTTCGCTCAGGTCACTAGTGCTGTCATCAACGGCTGTGGTTATAGTCTTTTTTCCTGCTTGAAGCTCTGATGAGCTCAGCTGTCACGCTGAAATACATGCAGTGTATAAATCTAAATGTTAATGGAAACATTGAGAAATTTTGTGAGTCCATCTTTTGACTGCCGTGTTCTTCTTCTGATGTCTAGCTGAGCTGCTCTGCCTTGTTCTGCTCAATGAAGAAGATCCAAACAAAATGTCATTTCTGCTTCCTACGTCTTTCCTTCCCCTGAACTAAAATAAATGCTGCATTATAATGTATTTCAGTTACATAAACGCTGTTCTTCATCTGGTTAATTTAATTTCCTTTTCCCAACTTCCTACCAATATCTTCACCAGTTTCTGTCTCCAGGTAGAAGTATTTGTACCTCCACTTTCTTCCTGTAAGGTAGTTAATTATGGCCTAACAACTAAGAAGCAGGAATGCAACTAGAATAATTGCTTGTCTGCATTATTGCGGAAAGGTCTTGAAATGTGTGCCAACCTAATTTAAATGCTTTGCAAATAGGTTCTGTGTGCGATGTTGCAGATACACAATTACTTGGCACACAGCAGCAGCTTAGTGATATGATGTTGGAGCTTGGCTTAATTTCAGTGAGTGCATTATTATCCTGGATCATGCTGATATGCCAATTGTCTTGCATTCCAAGTGACAGCAACTGAATGCTTTTGAAATACAAGGACGATGCTCTAATGCAAAAGGATCTTTCTGTGCAATTCTAGCACAAAGATTTTAGCAACTTGTCGATGTCAGTGGGATGATGAGAAATGTACATTTAATTTCCGAATTTATAAAAAACAAATTGAATCTACTTTTTGTGTAAATTCCCTAAGGATCATACAGTGCATATCAGCAGAGGGACTCCTGGTAACCATCCAGAAATTTAGGATCAGGGTTCAGTGTTGCTACTGTTCTTCTCTAATTTCTCATGGGATACAGAATGTGTGTAAACCATCTGACTACTCATAAATATGCCACTGGATACCTGGCCAGGTCTGTCATCTGGGATGCAGGTGTCAAATATATCAAATATGTATTTTGGAAAGAGTAATCTACATCTCAAGAAGCAAAGAGATGTTACACTGCATGTTGGCTGTGCAAGGTGTGGTGGCTACTTGCTCCATCTGTGCTCTTTAGAAGGGTCGAACTGAATTTGGCATGCCATGTACACTGTGTCATCTTGCAGGGTGTCACATTGCTTATTGTGACTCAAAGACTGATCTCAATGGAATGGTCTTTATTTTTATTTTTTTTAAAAAAATTGTTCTTACTGACTCCATTTGAATTTTATTCAGAAGTACAGAACTTTAGAAATTTCAAGATAAATACAAGTAATATGCTGTTATTTTTTTAGTTGGTAATGCACTACATTTTGAAAATCATCATTGGAATAAATTGGCAAGTTAAAGGAATGATAAACAATAAAATAATAGATAGTAATTTAAAAGTTAAAAGAAAACGACCTGTTAGTCCATTGGTTTAATCGAGGTAATGGCAGCAGTTTCAACTAGAATTAAGACTGTAGTAAAAGAACGTAGAAAAAAATTTCCTATGAACAAGGTTCAGGAGGCAAACCTGCATTCCTCACGTACTCAAAATGTAACAGTTTATAAGATGTCATGGGGCTGTTTTACAAATAGAAAGGATGATGAATTTGAGACACTTAAAATTGTCATAGGAGTAAAAAAACCCATGAGAATCTGTCAGTCTTCTCTCTCTCTATTTAGAATGCTTGCATTTCTGAAAGCACATATCTACTTTTGTTTTGGCTCTAGGATGTTAAGTGTTCCTAAGGATTGAGACATTTAAGAAGACAATTGAGGGTATAGCAAGGCGGACATGGACCATAAACAGCAGAGACAGAAATTGGCAACAAATGGAGACAAAACCAGCTGTATGATATGGAATTTTACTTAGTCAACATAGGAATCCCAGTATAGGATGCGGAAAAATGGTATTGCTTAAAGCAGGAGAAGCATACTGCTATACCAGTGAGTTTATATTCTCAGAATGTTTCCCCTCTATAAGCATTGATGGGAAAATGTAGCCATTTCATGCTGCTGAGTAAGGAAAAACAATGAGTTTTAGTAGATACAGAGGAAAGATTTGCCTGCATTAAAGGACTGCACTTCAGCCTTTTTTTTTTTGCAATAAGATTTTCATGTTAGATTTTACATCTGAATGAAGACTTCTCAGTAGGTGGTTTTTATTTCAGATAGGAAGGAATGGTCCTCCTGGATGTGCAATTTCTGCCACAGAGACAGTTAATATACTTCAGAATACACTTGACAGAACTTCAGAATTGGTACCGACTTTGAATTTCTTTTCCACTTTTGTATCATCTCTTGTAATGAGAGCAATACGAGTTGATAAACCTGTATTTCTTTACGTAGCCTGCAGCTTTCAAAGCTGTAGCTGTTGTAAAGTTCATGACAGAACTGACCCAAGCATCTCTGGAAAGGGACTGTATAGTGAGGGTGGTGGTTTCACATTGGAGACACAGTTCATCCTGAGAGGAAAAGGGGCATGAGCAGGGCAGGTTTTTTAGCAAGGAGTGGCCAACAGAGGACATGGCTGTAGTGAGATTAGATGGTGCTACATTACCCTTTCTCATGACTGAAATACAAAAATGACTTTGAAACCCTGTGCTGTAAGAAATGCATATTAAGGCCATCAAGTATGTGAAACCTTTCTTGGTAGGGCAGCTAGTTACCAGGGAGAGAAGCTCTCAAGTATTTCAAACTGTGAAGGTAATTGGGTACTGCAAGGACAGGCATGGCCCAAATTGGCAGTAAGAGATGGAAGTGGTGGCTATGGTGAAGCCTGGTGGGAGGCTTCTGTGTTGCTCTGATGGTGATGCCTAGGACACTTGAAACAGCTCCCTCTTCCTCTTGTCCTGCTTCAAAAACAATAAATGTTTCTTTCGTGCCGCTACTATTGTGAATGGCTGATGAGCTTCCTCTTCATATGAGGACTGTAGCCTTTTCTTTCCAAGCAAAATGAGAACAATTCAAGCCCTGTTCCCTGAGAAATCATCTCTACAAAACTCTGGGTACATGTGAAACGTGAGCTTCCTGTCGGTTGCAGATGCTTTATTTCTGTCTGAGGTCTGTGCAGTTTCTTTCCAGCCTTGCCTCACAAGAAGACTTACAGCCTTCATTTTCACTAGTATATATGCCCTTGACTAAGACAAAATGCTATTCCGTTGTTTCCTGATACCAAATCTGTGTACCTGATATTATTTAAATTACCCATATAGAATAAATACTACCAGAGTGAGTCCTCTTTTTAATGAACCACTGAAGTACTTTTAAGCTTTTCTTTCTGGTTAAAAAAAAAGTAGATGAAATACCAATCCATTTTTATCTCTCCTACAGCCCGTTTTACAAACACTTTCAAATGGCGTTGACAAACATTGCACTGCTGCTCCTTGACACAACAAATTCTTAAGAGGATACAGTGGTATGTAGAGGACAAATGGGGACAATTTCAGCGGACATCAAGAGGCAAAACCAAAAGTGAAGTAGGCATGAAAACAGGGATAGGGATTCCAAGACTGAACACAGTGAGCAAATGCTTCCTGCCTGTGAAGTTGGAGAAGGGCAGAAAATGGAGCAGTAGTTGGAGAGAAACCAGGGTATCTGATTTTACCTTCTTTCTCTTCTTTTGCTCTTTCTGGAATGCCCACTTCAGATCTTAAACCCAAAATCTTCTGTTCGCTTGAGGTTAGTCCTTGTGATGCTCTCTGTCTAAACTCCTGCCTTTGACAGCGCTCCTTATGGAGGTTTCTCCATCTCAGAACCACCTGGTCTTGGAGCACACAGTGGTAGCTGGTCACCTCCATTTCCTGTTCCTGCCTTCTCCAATAGACAAACTCCCCCCCAGTCTCCTCGCTCTTTCTTTTCTATTAAACAGCTTGGGAACTTTCTCAGTTAACCTGTATCTTGGTTATTTTTTCTCCCCAGCAAAAGAGCACTTCATTTGACTTTTGTACATTGTCCAATTTTTCTGTAACTATATCCATCCTTTCTGATTTTCCTGATTCGCCTTGGAATCCCGTATCAATCTTCTGCCTCTTATCCTCTCCCTCAGCTTCTCTGTACCTTGTAGTCCTTCAGTGCTGTTGAGTCTGCTGCTGCTTTTAGTTCTCCTTCCATTGGTTATGGTTTGGAGTATTAAATTAATTCTTTGGATCTTTATTATTTTATAAGTATGAGCTTTCTTTTTGATCCAAAGTGGTGGTAAAGCGTAATACTATTGGGAGATAGTAACACAAGTGGAAAGTGAGGGATACTGATTGCTACAGCACCAACAAAACAACTCCCAATAGACTGCAGTTCAGTTTTTAAAACTTAAAGATGAGTATGATTAAAGGGGCTGTGTATACATATAAGGAGTAGCAACTAGTTGTGGTGTAACAGCTAGAACAACTAGGTATGAAAATAAAAGGAAATATTTATTTTAATATTGGGGAAAAAAAGTTTTCCTTTTTTTTTTTTTCAAATGGGAAGATACAGAAAAATGATAGTTTCAAACAGCATTTCATAAATTGCATTTGGTTTTCTGAACAGTGAATGAATTCTACCAGAATTGAATGTTTCTGGGATAATGTTTGAAATACACCGTTACTCAGACACATGCCCTGTGCCAGCCATATTACTTGTAAGCAATAAATCAGCTTATTTTCAAACAAATTAAATCTGACAGCTGGCCTTTCATCACCACCTATCAAATGAACATGTCAGACTGTTCAACTCATTAACCTCCTGCTTAAGTCAGAATCCAGTCTGGGTTTTGTATGAAGCGAGGTCACGGTAGCCTTTTAGCATCCGTTCTTCAAAGAAGTTCCTAAGGGTTCTCCTTCAGGAAGAAAGATTTGAAATCTTTCCCACTCAACCCAAATCCTTTAACCCTGTGGAGAAATTTGTGGGTCTGTCAGAATACTTTGGTGATAGTTACAACAGGGAAATTCAAACAAATGGCTTGAGAAAGGTGTGTGTGTATCTTGTTGTTGTCCAGGTATGCAACCGTAGCATTGTGACTTATGCTATTTAAAAAAAAAATTGAAAATAAATTATTTTGGAAGCCAACCTCTAATTGCTGAACACAGAACAACTTAGGCTGAGGGGTTTTGAGTTGTGGCACCTGTTACCCTGGGTAACAGCATATGGATCACTTTGACCCTTTCTGTAGGCATATGTGGGTGGATGTTAGGGTACATGGATATAACTTCTGCAGATGTGAAAAGGAAGCACAAAGGAAAGTGTTTCTAAGGAATGGTCTGGTTATAAAGGGTTTTCAGTTGAACTGTGTTGCATGTGGGTCAAGCAGTATTGACTTTATTGTGCTAGGTTTTGGACAATAATCAGTATAGTCGTTTCCCAAACCATTTATAGACTGTGCTGGAACACTGACTGATGAGATAAAGAAACAGAGTATAAACAGAGCTGTCGAATCTTTTACTGTACAAGTAAGACTTGTAGAACTGATTCCTATCCCACAGTTCCCTGCAATCCTTTGCACTGTTTTGTGGTCTTTCTTTGACCCTTTTTCTTTCACTTGACTCATCCCGCATCAAAGACATGAGATCTAATGTGTAAGAAGATGCCCAAGAGGTGTACAGGTAAGTCTAAAGAATAAAAACATGTAGAATTTTAGCAAGCGAAGAGTGGAAGTGAATGCAATAAAGCACCACTTTTATTTCTGGCAGAAGCGCCATGTTAGCACAAGTAAATAAAATGTCATTGGTCAAAAAATAGAGATAAGCGCGAATTTAAAAAAAAACAAAACTCCCAAACCCCTGCAATTATTTGACCTTTGGTAAGCTTGATTCCATATCCAACATTTAAAAAATAAACTTTAAGTTATTTGGAAATTACAGCGATAAATAAACAGGCTTAGGTTATTTTATTTTGGTTACAACCGTGCCATTTCTTGTACATGAAATACCCAATAGGAATTGCCCATAAGTTTTCTTACCTCCTTCAAGCTCTGATTTCTTTTCAAGGTTCATTTTTTGTGGGGCTCTATATGTCAGCCAAGAACGATGGTCTGAGTTATATTCAGATGGTTGGAGTAATAGTTGGATAAATAGGAAGTATCATGGAAAGAAAAGGTCTGCTTAGCCTGTATGAAAAACTGAGGAGCAGATGGTGAGAGTAAGATCATATTTGTAATCAAGTCCCAGAAGATTCTGTGCTAAGACTTGTCCTGTTCATCATGCTCATAAATACGCAGAAAGAGGGATCATTGTTGGGTTGACAATGTGTTTCCTATTGGGAAAGTCAATGCTAAAACTTGTGGCAAAGACTTAACACAGGTATTTCATGATATTAAACAACTGGCCAGAAGGAAAGCACAAATGTAACTTCTTGTCGGCAGATGAAAAGTGATGTGCCTAATTGGGTATTCAGTCACTTCTAAATCAGCCATTTTTATTAGGGAAAAAGATCTTGAAGTTGAAATGGATTTTATTTTCAAAGCCCCATCTTCAGCACTTAGCAGTGGTCAAGGATGCAAATGGGGTGATAGAAGTGGTTTGGAGACAAAACAGCAGATGCTGTTGATCCTTACAGCACCGTAGTGACATTCCAACTTTTCAAGTTGCACATGTAGCCCTGCCCAACCCTGTTTTTTCTCTGAGGTACAGAGAAGAGAAGAGGATGTGGAAAAAAGATCTGAAAAAGGTTCCAAGACTAAAATTTTTATCATAGAGAGGAAAGCCAACAAAAGGGAAATGGAGTTGAAGTCCATACAATCATCAATAACGTGGGAATGTTAAATAGGGAATTACCGTTCACTGTTTCTCATTGCATGAGTAACAGATGATAGATCTCAAAGAGAAATATGAAACCGTTTTTACATTTAGTTCCAAAGTCTAATGTCATTTCTCATAGAAAAATGTAAACCGTTAAAAATGTTACTAGATTCTAAACTCTGGGTACTGTTAATGCAGTGAGTTAAACTAGCAGGACAAGTGCACAGAGAACTTTCATTAGGAGCTAGCAGAATTGATCGTGGTTTTCAGTTCCTTCTTAGTTTCCATCTAAACTTTAAATTAAAATGGTAATATACAGGTAATTACAGACCGTAATATACAGGTCTTATGTGATGCCTCTTATTTAAGCTGAAGACATACTTGAAAAGCCTTGAAAGTTACAGTTGTATGTATAAGCAAGTGCGTGTGTGAAGGTTAAAAGTCCATTTTCTATTTACAGATAGGGCCAAAAATTTAGTTTGAGTGTAAAGCGACTTTCAGACTCTTGCCCTAGTGTTATTTTCAAAGAGTTAGCATAATCAAATAGGTTTAGACAGATTCTTCAGTGATAATACTCAGTCTCTCAGAGAGATTAGTGTATCTTATTAGTGTCACATGTCATTAAAAATACTTTTTTTTAATTGAGGTTGGGTATTCTGAGGAAAAAAGTTCCTGCTCTTCTTATGTTGTTGCAGGCATACTGGCTTAGGGGATGCTGCTGTTGTTTACGTGCTCTGTGTGGCACAGAATGGTGATTCAAAGCCCTTGGCTCTATTCTTTCCTTTTCTTTTAAAGATGAGTTTTAAAAGGGGAACATGCCAAGGGTATTTGACACATCTAGGGAAGAGAGTTCAAATGTAAAAACAGACTGTGGCTTTACAAGCTATGCCAAGTGTATCGTGTTTACAATACTCGTCTTAAGAGATGTATAAATACTTTCTAAAACTTCTTGTTCTAAATCTATGTTTTAATAGGAAAAAATACTTTGTGTACAAAAGGAAGAATGTGCTGCATCCTCTCCTCTTTGTATCCAAAGAGTTTGTATTGTCGAGAAGAATAAGAATGTGAAACCAGTTTTGTTTTGACACCTTGTGTCTGCTCTTCATGTGGAAGCTGAAGATAGCAAACATGAAGATAGTCTTTGTTACAAATAATGTAATCTTTACAGATGAGATGACCCAAAACCCTCAGTAGAGTGATTTGGAGGTAGACTTTTCTCTGCTTAACAAAATTGGGAGTATCTAGAGATCTTATCTAATGACTCAGGGAAGTGTCTAGGTCTTTATTTTTGCCAAGACAAGGTGATACTTGAGCAGAGCTCGCAAGTTTCTAGCTAGGCTTTGGGTTTATGTGACTTTGCAAATGTTCTTATCTTTGCTGGTTAAAAGATACGCCATAAATACATTAGGTTTTGGCAGCATAAGAGGGAGAAGGGTATTTGTTCTCTGAGAAGTGAGGGATTGTATTCATTTTTTGTGTGTGTGCTATTGTACTGTGGGAGAAAAGTATTTGAAAGGGGTCAGTGGCCTGTTGAGTCAGCCTCTCTTTTCCAGGGCAGGACCAACTCTTAGCATATGTTTGTCTAAAACTTCAACCGCCAAGAGATTCTGCAACTTCTCCGTGGAATCTTTTCCAGTATTTTACTGTTCTTGCTGTCAAAAGGTTTTTCCTAAAGATTAACCTAAATCTTCCTTGCCTGTATTTAAACTTCTTCCTGTCCTAGCAACATCCCCTTTTCCCATGCAGTTGTCCCTTCTATATAAAAATGCTTATGACCAAGTCATTTTTTTCCTGCAGACTAAACAACTCTATTTTGGTCAATTTTATATGTTTTTCTTTGCTCTTTGTCTTTCTTGGACTCTACGGCATCTCCTGTCACTAGGATTCTGTTGTCTATAGTATTTATTCATTTGAAGACTCCCTAGAATCCTTTTTGGTCTGAGCTAAGTAGCACATTCCTGCATTAGGGAAGTGTTCCATTAACTTGTATGGATGTCATCGGAGGGTCCAGAGTAGCACTGCAGAATGATTAGGAATGTCTAAATCATGATTTGCAAGGCACTTCATACATATCATACTGATCCTTCTTGCTCTCAAATCCCATCAGCAATGACTTTATTGTATTTATTTTGGGGTAACTGACTGGAAAAAAACGAACTGTTAAACATCATCAAGCCCAGTGCCAGTCCCTGTGGATCCCTGCTGGAAATGCTGCCTTTTCAAGGTGATTTCCCAGTTGCAGCTACTGTTTGAGAACTGTTATTCAGCCACCGTAATCCAGTTACAATGTGCTTTACTGATACTGAATAGTGCCAGTTTTTGAATCAGAATGTCATGCAATAATAACTCAGATGTCTTATCTAAGTTGGTCTCTTGCATCTATGTAGTTACCTTTATCAACAAAATTGTTATTTAATCGAGGAATAAAAGCAGGCTTATTTGACAAGACGGAGTTTCCACAGAATTGCATTGACCAACACTAATTATATTCTTGTCCTCTAATTCTTTGTTTTTCAAATGTATTACATTTATCAAGACTGGTGTCAGGCTAACTACAGGCCTACAGCAGTGTATCTGCTGATATTATCTGAAATGACCTTTTGTTTTTTATCGGTACACTTGCAGCCTTTAAAAGATTCTGTAGCAGCCAAAGAATTATGTATCAACAAGATAGGCTATTTTTCAGCTAATCTTTTCTAGACTTTTGGATGATACTTATCCAGCTCTTCTGATTTTAAAAGGGTTGTTTTTGTAGTAGATATTTTCTGATACTTTCTTTGGTTATCAAGGGAGTGGAACACACTCTATCATGATTTGATGCAGTAACTTTTCTTGCACTTCCCAAATGCAGGATAGAAGAACATTTTCTACATCGATATTAACAATTTTGGCATCCTGATCCACAGAGAACCTGTAGTACTGCTTTTGTTCTTAATTTGCTTTAACATTTCCAGTATCCTGAGTCCTTGGAGGTGAGAATTTTCCTTTGTCTTATTTCCATACTGATTTTCTGTCTTCTATAGCTTTGACCATGCAACTGTTTATTCCTAGCTTTTATCAAATCACACAAATGGAAGAGAGATCTTAAACTTCTTTTGTTTAACTGACAAACCAAGAGAAACTGTTAGCCCATGTTACCTTCTTTGGCCAAGTCACAGGTTCTGGACGACTAGAAAATAGTTGTAAAATTTTTTTCCAATCACTTATGCCCATAGTTATGGAAGAAGTAAATATGTAGTCACTCCAAGCTGGAGAACATCTTCCTTTTGAGCTGCAAGTATATGCTCATGCATTAAGTTCAGACTTGCTTCTGTTCTCCCGTAAATTTCAGATTGTGATTATCACTTCAGAGATAACACGCTTACATTATCAGTTTATAATTCTTTATCTTGAAGACAAGTTTAGTATTTAGTAAATTGGTTTTTATTGGAAGATTATTGGATAGGATGTTTTGGAAGCAGATGCAGTGAAATGCTGCGGTTGGTTTCACAAAAAGTCAGGCATACATTTCCTATCTACAAGTGCAGGAGTGTGAAAGCTCGGTCACTGTGCAGTGGTGGAAAAGAGTATTGTTCATTCTAGTGGAAGAGAAGAAGAAGAAAATGGCAATTGAGATAAAGTCTAATTCGGTACTGATCTCTGGAGAGTAAGTGTTTGGGTGGCTGGCGAGGCAGACAGGGAAAGGGGCAAATGAGGTTGAGCTGCACTAAAATGTCAGATGTACCTGGAGATGTCTTGAGTCAGAATGGCACTTTTTGGCATTTTAACTGCTCTTCTAGAAGGAGTATTGTGGAGGGGGAAGAAATGAGAATGAAAATGCCTTTCAATAACGCTTTGTTGCCTGCAATTATATTTTTTTCATCCTACTCACTTTTTTATCTGCTTTTCTGTATGGAAGTGGCATTTAAATAATATTTTCAGTAGGGGAGATCAGAAGCTAAAATTAAGGATGCAATTAGATTACTTAATAAAACTGATTTTCTAGCTTCCCTGTGCTTGGAAATGTTTGTTGGGTTGGAAAAGCTCATGGACCTCAGAACTGGGATGTATCACAAAGGCAGTGAAGAAAGAAGAGTGCAAAGAAAAGTGGCTAAACCTCAAAGTATAGATGATTGAGACCCTCCCAACAGACTTCTGCTTCTGAATTTAAAGTAACACAGATACATAAGAAGTTCCTGTTGCCAGTGTATAAAATAGGCTTCTTGTACGTGAAAGCAGTCAGGCCTGTAACATTCATGTGTCTTCTCACCAAGCCGTTTATTGGCAGACTAAAGGTGAGGAAAATCATTGTCCTTGAGTTGCTTGGATGAGATGGTTGCCTTGGAAAGTGGGAATTTTATGGCACTCTTTCACAAATCAACCATTTGAAAACTAGCAAATGAACTCCCTCATCCTCCAAAGGCCTGTGAAGGTGAAGAAGGAAAGAGCTGTCCTTGGGGAGCTGGAAGGGCACAACACGGGCCTGTCTTCAGTGCTGCTCCGTGACTCTTTCCACATGAACTGTAGTGGGATGTGTCTCTCCTCCACAGGCACCAACTCGGCACCTTTTAGGAATAGTAGAAGGGCAGAGAATTGCCAGCATTTAAGTAGTTCTGCATGCCCTCATGCAGCAAAGGTGGTATGTGGCTCGCATGAGTGCAAGCAGTCGTTGTGCCTGGTCTGTACTCTGCTGGGACGGCGGCTCAGAGACAGCTTCTGCAAATCTGTGGGTGCTCCCTGCCACTGTCAGACACACAGTAGTCATCAGGGAGACTCAAGTCAGCAAGTCTAGGTGTTTTGAATTTAGCTTTTCCTACGTACATAATGATGTGTAGGAGAACTTAATCTGGCTTTGTCCTCCATATCCTGCTTTATTAACAGTATTATGGCCATAAGGGGAAAAAAAAAACTATGCACGATCAGCAAAATCCATCTGAATGCAACTGCCTCAACCCTCATCCACTATTTTGCCACTGCACAAGGATTAAAATGGACAGAAGGACTCTGTTTTGCTCCTGTTTCTTCTAAAGGGTGCCTTCTGGAAAATACTATTTTGACATGCACGTGAGAGCCTCAGTGTTTGTCTGTGCTGCTGTCACAAGAGCGCACAGCAGAGATTGCCACACTAGTTTTAAATTAACAAAATGATACTCGAAGCAGTTTCTCTGCAGCAGTACAAGACTCAGTATGGGCCGCTTTATGTTCCCAGGCAGTGATGGTTTACACGGAGAAGCATGTCCCTGCTTGCCACAGCAGACAGAGAATTGCAATGACTCCCAGCAATTCCTTTTCACCTTGCTGTAGTATTGCGTTTTGCAGAGCTAAAGAAATAAGGAAATTATTTTGAAGCAAGAGGGTAAGCGTACAGAAATTAAAACAGCCTTAAGTTCAGGGTCAATCAGTTAAGATCCAAATCTTAATTGTATCAAAATAGCATCACAGTTCTCTATCAATGTATCAAGAAGTCCTGGAAGCCTTACTGATAATGAAGCTGAAATGCATAAGAAATACCTACTGCATGTGCTCTATTTTGTTCTGGATTGTCTCTCTAGCTATTTTAAATCTCATTATAACTGGAAAATTACCTTGCATAACAGTGTGCACTGCAAGAACTGGAAGGGTTTGTGAATAGAAAATGGCAGCCAAGTTCCATCGTAATCAGCGGTGCTGTTTTTAGGCCAGCTGAGTACTACTCAAAGGTCTTCTATGGGTAAAATGTGATTGCTACCAGTGTGATAGAAGAAGCTTGCAGAAAGAAGTGAAATTCCTTCTGGCATTGCTTGAAACAAGCTTGAAGTACTCCTGCTGAACTGTACTAGGAGTCCGAGCAGAATTTTAGGTCAGGTGATTAAACTCTGTCTAAGTTTAACTTAGTGAAATGATCTTTTCTCACACTATTTATATTTTAAGAGGAGCAAAGTCTTCACAAGAAACAGAACTATTGCTCTAATATCCCTGTCTTTGGGAAGTGTTGGAATTTGACAAAATCCCTAACATCCCTCTCTTTAGGAAGTACTTGGGGTTTGATAATGAACGTAGAGACAGTATTTTCTGAATAGCCATCCCTTCTGTAGGAGATGAGCAGCACTCTAGGTGTTTTTCAGGCATGAAGATCTTCTGAGGTGCCTACACAGTCTGAGAACTGTAGCCCATTCCTGCAAGGCAGAGGAAACTGCAGCATTTGTCCTTCTCTCCTGAAGCCTCCTGCTGCCCCGCTCAATCAAATAGTAACCACATCTGAAAGGGTAGGTCAGGAGTCTTGTTTTATAATCCAGCAATGCAGGGAAAAATGGAGACACTGTCAGAGGATCAAGACCCCATAGAGGGCTAAGTGGCATTCATTTATAGAGCTACATTTCAGTAGAAGATGCTTGGCAATTAATCTTACTGTTTTCTGGTGTAGAGGAGGAGCCAAGATTGGAGCTGTGTAGAAGTGAGAGCAGTTTTTATTAAAGCATTGGATTTCAGACAGGTTGCATCCCATGGTAAGGAATTACCCCTTGAAGATGATGTCTGACAAATGCAGTCCCTTGATTGTGGTAAGTTCCTTAGCTAGGAGCTGCCCCTCTCATTTCCAGAGATGTGTTGACTGGTCATCACTAAAGAACTAATTTTTCTTTCTTTTATTGTATGGGGACTTCTTTGTGGGAAGGTAAATTGAACTCAAAATCTGATTCCCAGGTCTCTTTGTCCTGTCAAAACTCCTATATGGATGCAGTTTTGGAGGTTCCTCCATCAGCATGCAAAAAGTGACATGCGTGTTTCTCTCTTTAGGGGTGGGGGCTTATTGCACTAAATGGTTCCTGCACAGTTCTTGACAGGTACACTGCTCTCGATGTGTCTCTTCACCTCCTCCAAGAATCTACTGCATGGACTGGATGAAGGTAGCTCCTGTCTCTCACTGACTAGCCTCTAATCCCATGTCCCCATGGGTAGTGAAGGAACATTTCAGGTGGTGTCTCCTGCTCTTTGAAGTCAGTATTATTCGCATGAGACTCCTGTCCTCTCAGTTAGCAGCTTCCCTCTTCTTATCATGTGTTTCCAGAGCAGCCATCCAGCACTTGTCCAAGAAATAATGTGGCAAAGCCTGTGGTCTCCAGTTTACTTTTCTGGTGTGTACTGTGCTTCAGAAACTCCTTCTGCCCTTGAGGTCACTTGCTTGTTCATTTCACAGGACTTAAAACATTCACTGGATTGGCCCCATCCAAGCAAAGAGCAGACATTTAAAATATTCTTCTCTGGACTCTCCTTTTTCATGGTGGTTGCACCTATTTTACTAACAGGCCAGAAGATTAAGTTCTGCCACCCCGTCCTGCTCAGTGTTACAGCACTTTGGTTTGGATTAGTCAGGTTTCAGTTCCAGCTCTGACTGTTTCTGGTGGCTAGGTTCCTCTCACTGTCCTGTCTTTGTCATCTTGAAAATCTGGAACTGATGGGATCTCATCAGGACAAGTGTCCTAGCCATGCTTATGCAGTGAAGGAGCTGATGACTTTTTTCCATAGGCCAAAGTGTTCAAATGGTTCAAGTTTTGAAGTCACTGAAAAGTCCTAGGCTAGTTTAGGGCTTTATTTAATGGGCAAAACAAGATGTTCTTTGTATGCTACATTTCAGTTTTCAGTAAATTGTGAATTAGTAGATTAGTCAATTCTATTATAATATGTGTAATAATACATATAATAAATTCTATTAATCTATTATTTGTAGAATAATCAATTAGGGGAATAATAATAAGAACTGAATCTGTGGTGCATGTGGTTGTGGTAATATAGAGGAAATATTAAGATGAAGTTGCTGTTCATTGCATGAATACGTTTGTATTATTCTACCTTTGTCTCTGTGCTGTGCCTTACATCATAAGAATAGCCTGCAAAACTTCCATAAGAAAGTGGAGTAGAACTGTCCTGTCACTTCAAAAAATCTTTTGAAATGTTGTTAACATTCAGGATTAAAAAAGTAATTTCTTTAGTGTTTTAGTTGACTTCTTTAGTCAACCACAAGCCCGTCCTGACAGTAAGGTCCAGGTGAGTAATCACTGGGAAAAGCTACCAACCCCAGAGTCCTCATCCAGAAAGATCTTGGCTTTAGCATCCTTTTGTGCTTTTGAACGGTGGTCTCTCACCCTCTATCCCTTCCTACGTCACTCCTTGTATTGCTGCTGTCCTTTACCCCATCCCAGTACTTCACCCCCCAGCACTGGGCTCCAGGCAGTTGTACAGACAAAAGCAATTTGTGATGTTTGCTTCAGTTTGCGATGCCATTTTAGCAACATCCCTTTATGGATTTATGTGAATGCTCTGCAGCGCAGAACGAACTGGCAAATCCATAGGGAAAAGAGAGGGAGGAAACCTGTCCTGTGTCACAAGCTCTGGTTTTCTCTGATGGAGGAAAAGGGGGAAGATGAGAGGACAGGGATCGGTGTGCCATACATTTAAACGTCTGGAGGCATGGCTGAAGCTCTGACAGCGAACGACAGCTGCTAGAAGGCAGCGGGCAGTAGGACAGCAGCTCTGCTTTGAGCTTGTGGACTGACTGTGGTTCAAGAAAGGAGCTGGGAATCAGGTGGGGGGGGATAAGAACTTATTTTTGATGAAGGAAAAATGCTATCTAAAGGAAATGACATCGTGGAACGGGACTGTAGATTCTGCATGTTGAGCTTGAATGTTTGAGCCCGATTGCTTATCAGGACATTGCAATCCTAAGATTTAAAAATAAATGGGGAAAAAAAGCATAATTTCTCTCTTTCTTGTGGCATGATAACCTTCATTTCCATGATAAGGTGACTTTGCTTTGAAAAAGTTAAGCTACTAATTCTGCCCCTGTGCCTCTTCTCCTTCCTTCTACCCCACGGTGGCTGAGATCAGCTTCTCAGTCAGTAGCTGTTTTCCTGCTGAGCTGCTCTAGTGTGAGCACGCAAGGGCTGCTGTACAAACACGGGTCTGCTCATGGAGGGAGGAAGGGTTGGAAGGGTTTCAGTTGTCCCATCTCTGCACGATTCAAACCCTCCAGTCGCCAGTGCACGGACTTCGCGTTTTAGTTGCAGCAAATAGGGAAGGAGGTAATGCAAAGATTTTTGGGCATTCATTGAGGTTGCAGCATGACAGGGAAAACTGAACCGCAAATGGCTGAGGGGTTAAGTGTTAAATCTAGGCTTCCAGCGTAGTTTGGATACTGGTTTGAACTGTTTTTCCTGGGCTTCATCACTCATTCCTGTTCTCTGCACCCCATCTTCATTCTTGTCATCTGGCCATCCATGAGATGCCATGGCCATCGTTCTCCTTGTGCCAGGCAACCAGACCTTGAGTTTTGTTGCAGTATGGTGTGCTGGCTGCCTTACAAGCATCCTACTGGAGGCCCTGTACCTTAACCTTGGCTTCTGAATTTTCCTTCCAATGTGCCTGGAAGGAAACTGGACTTTTAAGTTATGCTGCTGCATTATGCTTTCAAAGGTCCTTAAAGCATGTTGCATTCTATACTTTTGGGGGTTTTGTTTATATTTAGCTTGTTTTAAAAAAACAAAACAAAACAGGATTACCTCAATGGCTGTGTATTACACAGCTATTTTTTCTTCTCTATACTGAGTCTTACTGCTATTAGTAGTTTATGTAGAAATGCATTAATGCCTTAGAGCCACTATTTGGTTAATACTCATAAAGTCACTTCAGAGACGTTGGCAGGTGTTATTCCCATTTTACAGTGGGAATGGAAACATGGAGAGATGAAATACAGTATCTCACATACGCTCTGATTCTGTATAGCCGGAGCGGGGTGTCTGTACCCTGGCTCCCAACTAGGCAGCCCTTTTTAAGTCTTTTTAACAGCAAAGCTCCATTGTGTTCAGCAGCCTCCACCGTGACACCCTCCTCTTCCCCTGCAGTCTCATTTCGTTCAATACGTACCTGCTAACTTTTCCAGCAAATATCCTCTTCCAAAGGACACCTGCTCGGGGGGCGAGGTAGTGTGTGATCATGTAATTAAAGACTGTATATAATGTCCATTCCCCAGCAGGGGACTATGGAGAGCGCTGCAGCTGCAGCCCCCGACTCCCATTCTGATGCCGCAGTAGCATCTGGTGGTTGGAGCAGCAATTGCATATGAAAAAATGGGGCTTTTCGGTTTTTTGTGCCATATTGCTGGGAGGGGCACATCCTCCCTAACGTGGCTTTGTGCTTTCTGGGGCTAGAAATCACCCCGTGGAGGCAGAGCGTTAGGAAAAGGGATTCTCTGAATCTAACATGCTTCTACAGGATGAGCATACCCACCTTAAAATCTGAGCAAATTGAAGTTTTCACAAGGAGAGAAATGCGGCTTTTCCTTGACCTTGGTGTAGTCCCTGTTCCAAAGGATGGAAGGGATAATTCTTCTATATAAAGCACTTGAGTGGTTTGAGTTTTATCCTAGCTGATAACAGAGACGGCTGAACAGCTGCTGCTGAACATTTCCCTGCTGTTTTCTGAGTCTGACACTGGTGTGAAAAATGTCAAATTGTTTAAGATCTCAACATGATCATCAGAGATGATGGTCTATAATAACATCTATACGTGGTGCAGCCAGCTCTACACATTGCATAAATTCTCCCTTCTGCAGAGAAGTTAGGAGAAGCGGGTTTCATGAGACAAAAAAAAATCTCTTCCAAAAGAGAAGTAGTAGTTTAAATTTTCCTTGCAGTGGCGCTTTGTCTGTTCTGGTTACAGTTCATCATTAAGCAGGTTGGACATTCTGAAAATACCCTGTGAGCCATGCAGCTTGACTTGAAAAGCTGTGTGTTTGGCCCCACTTACATCTGGTGGGACTCATGGGTTGCACTCATGGGAATGCCACAGACTCTGAGCTTCTCTCCCCTGGCTCTCCTTGGGGCTTCTCCCATCATGAGATGAGGGTTTCAAGTCTGGTCCTGCAATGGTCTTCAGAACTAGCAGTACCATAGGTAGCCCCAACCTTCCCATCCCGTTGCAGCTTCTTCCACAGTTTTCAGGTGAGAGACCCATGAGGCCTTTACTTGCCAGCAGATTTTGGGGGATCACCCCAGGTATGCAAGCCAGGAAGGAAAGCAGAAAAGTAGATAAGGTGCACTATTGTGGTCACTAGATAGAAATACTGTGGAAGAAATGCTGCAGTGTCGTTCTGAAAGTAAGTAGTTCCTAGTTTCTGTACGTTTCTCCTATTTTTTGCAAGTTGTGACCTTCACAAAGACATAGTTGAGCCTCTCCTCCTTTTTCTACCAAGCAAACGTTGGTAGAAGGCTTTGGTTGCAATGGCCCTTAGTTTTGATAGTGCCACATGCTGATTTGACTTCAGACGGTGGTGGGGTGACCTCCTGACGGTGTGACACACCTGCCCTGGGCTGTTGTACCTGCCTTGTTGGGCCACATTGTATGGAGATTTGCTGCTTTCTGTTAATTTTGCTTAGATGAAGTGGGGGGAATGAGCCTATTTCTCCCCATGCAGTGTTACTTGAACTTGAGTAAATCCGAGTTTCTATGATTGAAATGCTGTTTTCTGCCCTAGAATTGCAGTATTGTACAACTTAACAATAAAAACTGTGTTCTGTGGACTTTAGTAATTTCCTAAGAGTAAAAGGGATAATGTTAGGGCAAACTATTTTTTGAAGATCATATGTTACTGTTTTAATATCATGTCATGGAACAAAGGCAAAATAGTTTTCTTTGATAAACTTTTTCATACCTTAAAGCAGAAGATTTAGGTTCTTCAGTGCTCAAGAAAAATTGCCTTCTATCTCTGCATTATGCTTTTTTACCGAATGCTCTGCGAAGGCAGGACACTGAAAATGTATCAAAAAATATATCTGTACTGTAACACATTGATTAAATTGGAACAAATCATGTGGTGGCTTCTGGAAGGTCAGACTGAAATAGAGCTTGCAGCAGAACCTACAAGAGTGTGTTACTAGGCCTAGGGGTTAAATCTATATAACCCAAATGCTGTAGGGGTATGAACCTTTATTCCCTGTTAGGACTCAGTACATTAATTAGTCTGTTATGGCTGCTAATTAGTCATTCCTGCATCTCAGTTTCCAGTCCTGAACTTCTCGGGCTGTGATTTTCAAACTTTGCTGTCACCTCAGAAGCGGTCAGTTACATAAATGTGTGGCTTCTTGTTTCCCCATGGGCATTATCTAACCTTGCATATTTTTAATGCTGTAAGGTCCTTGAAACAGTAGTAAATACAGCATTATGTTCATTAAAGGACTTGGAAGCTGCATATTTCAAAGGGTCAAGCGTATTTTGCATGACAGCGTCTAACTGAAAATAATACCGGAGGAAGCTGTCAGCCAGCAAGGCTCGCTTCTGCAGCGGGTGAAGCGGGGCGGCTGCAGTGACTTCTCCGCTGAAGGACCACGTGTGCTGGCTTATTAGTGGATTCAAACTGTTTTATGCTGTCTGCCTACAGAGTTCCTCCTCCATATCCAGTTGGAAAAGGAAAAAGCTGTAGCAGACAGGCATACAGTGACAGGTTTATAAAAATGCGTGAGAGAGCAGGCCAAGGGAAGTTAGAGGTTAAACAAGGATTTGCAGATATAACACTTAATAACATCACACTTTCAGATTATCCAGCATGCTCTACAGTGGGTTCACAGCAGTCATTTTGGCTCCAGTAAATGTCATCACCAAAAGTATAAGTCTTTTGTGTGTTTATCTTAGGAAGTTACAAGAAAATACTCCATGACATTATATCTAGAACACCTTCTTCCGTCCTAGGGTTTCTTGTTTTTCTTCTCAAGGGAAAAGAGCGTGTGTTTCACTCCATCGGTCATCTAGCTCGATGCTGGGATCCTGACGGTGCTGTGGTGAAAGGTTTCCATGGCTTTGCCTATCTGCCTTTTGCGATTATTTCCTCAGAAAGTTACAATTTGTGCTTGTGAGGGAGAACACGTTGTTGTGGTTGTTATGGATCTGTGCTTGGAGGCAAATGAAGAGCATGATGAAGAGAGAACACTTCCTATTTCCTGCCAAATAAGAAAAGAGTTAGGTCTGAGAGACAAATCCATTTTCTGACAGCCCGTGCCCCAGATATCTCAGTTCTAACCTTTGGCAGCTCCAGACCTTAACTACTGTGAATTGCAATAATGGACAGAGTCAATTGCAACTTCTGTTTTCAGTTCAGAGTGGAAAAACTCCCTAAATTACATGTGGTGGATCAAATCCTCAGAGGCTGCAAAGGCTGGGCAGTGGTTTCCTCTTCTCCCCCTCTCCCCCGGCCCCGTCTGCAACAGTAAGAAAAGACCCTGGCAAGTTGGTGTTTCTGCAGCAAAGGTCATTTAATAGACGTGCTACTCCGTGTGAGGCAACCTGCACAGGAAGAGCTCAGCGCTCTGTCTAGACTGTCTGCATATTTCGTGACATGAATAAGAGTTGGCCTTTGTTGCTTGCTTCATCTCATCCTTATGTTATGCTTGGATAAAGCCTCATCTGTGATATACGAAGAGACTTTATGGAGATGGCTTTTTGTGCAGTGGAGCATGTGGTCATTCCAGCTTCATGGTAATCTGAAAAAGTAGGTAAGACAGTAGGAGTATGAAAATGGCATGTGGCTTTAGTGGAAAAAATGAGCTACTGCTCATTGGCCCCTTCCCATGTAACAAAGTAATCTCTGTTCATCATTTCTTGTTACCCTTCAACCTCTTGTCACACTGGTATTAAGCCTATTACATAAATGAAATGTGTTCTGTAAACTCAGGTCAGTTCTTAATGGACAGTAATTCAAAAGATGAGACACGTAATTGGTTATACCTTACTCTAATTGACATGCTTTTCCCAGGACAACTCCAGTGCTCAGACGGCAGGAGCATGGATGTTATTAACCAGGGCGAGTGTGAAGGGCGTCCCACTTTTATGTGTCCTGTTTTGTTTCCCTGGATCAGATACACGGTAACTTTCATCCTGACGAAATGTTCTTCAGGTCATGTACATATAAACACCTTCAACCTCAAAATCAGCCAGAAAATTCCTGCCTACCTTAATTATATTAAATTTGAATGCTGTTACAGGCAATGACAGATAACGAGCAGGCAGTAAAAATTAGGTGGCACTGTAGTGCTTGTGTCTGCTGTGCCTTTCAAGCATTGGTCACAGACTCCTTCCTTCCAAGGAGGCTGGTCTTAGGCCAGCATTTAAAAAAGAATATTTTATATTCTTCAAATTACCAGAAATGTGAAGCCCTCATACCTGCAGGGACAAAAGAGAGAAAATTTCTTTCAGAAGTTGCTACTTGTAGCAATAACAGTGCACTGACTTTTTTTCTCTTGGCACAGGACTTAAGAGTAAAAAAAATATTTTCAGGGGATGAACTGCTCTGTTATTGTGTGTTAATGTAATTGGCCATCTTAAAATTGTACTGCCTTTAGTTTATTTTATAGAAGAATAACTATTTCTGTAAGTTGAGCAGACAAAAGTAGACATTTGTTCCTACAGGGTGGAAAGCTGTTATGGGCTTTAAAATCCTTTTTTAAAAACAACTGCAGCAGCTGCTAAGGTTTTTAGCTATGGAAAAACTGAAAATATTTTCTCCTTCTCTTTGTTAAACTCCCTCAAAGCTGCCAAAGACTACAGTCACCTGTCAACCAATGATAAAAGAAAGGCATTTTCTTAATGGGAATCACATACTGGTTTCATACTCAAGAACAGTCAAAAAGAACAAAAATTTACCTGTTAATATTAAGCGATTAAGTCAGTTTTTTGCTGATTTATGTTTGTTCCTGTTCCTGAGTTTCTGAAGAGCATGTAGTGTCATTATCACAGTGTAAAAAAGTTGAATGTCACCTACTGGTTTTTCCTCCTGAAAGTGCCCTGCCTGCCTGAATATTTTAAATGCATCTTAATTCCCATACTTTATGTAGGCAGACTATTAATTGAGGGGAAAAATTTTGTAGGCCCTAAAGACAGCTTCTAGGATCCTTATTTGAATCCCAGGGAGTTTTGTTCATTTTGCATGGTGGCAAATGCACTTTCTTCTAGACGGCATGCACAGATTTTCATCTGCTGTAATGCTCTGGGTTTCAGCCATTTCCTTACTGCAAATGAATAATGAATAAGCTGTGGTTGGAAAGCTAATGGTTCAAGATGAAATCAGAAGCTCGTTGCAACATGGATGATACTCATTTGTCATCTCCATGGAAACATGTATTTATCAAGATACTGCAGCTAAGACTGTAACAAGAAAGTAAGCAATTGTTGGAATGCAGGGCTTCTTTTGCTGAGAAGCAGATTTAGCAATTGATAGGAATACGCAGGAGTGCAACATTCTTTTTGAAATGGGATTATTTTTTTCGGAATACAGAAATCTTTCACCTCGAATGCTATGCGTTTTGTTGTGTTTGGGAAAGTTGAAAAATATCAATAGAATGAGGAATAAAAAGCAGAGATATCCTAGAAGATCTCATTCTCACCTGTTGTGGTCCATGTGTGGGAGAGCACGTGGTAATTTCAGGTCTACAGAGATGCATGGTTCCCTGCGCTTTATATGCCAACTGCAAATTTAATAGGGCTGTTTAGCAACAGAAAGAATTTTGTTAGTGATGTAAATTTATGATAGGGCAAACTTAATTTAAGTTTTCCCTAATTGAGTTTGGGTTAAATCCTTGATTTCTGTTAGTGGGAACTACAGACTTGAAGAAGAGGCACAGTGGTACAGTAGGTATCATTCCTCAGGACTTGGCTTCCCATTTCTTCTCTCATACAGATTATTATTTTCTTATTTAAATAGTTAAAACAGTGCAAGCCCCAATCCTGAAACACTATTTAATATGTCATTCCATAACAAGCCTGGGGTTTTTTTGTTTCAGAGGTGTAATGCAGTGGACTCCATTATTTTGTTGGGTTTTTTGTTGGGGTTTTTTTTAGTACTCTTAAGACAGCTTTAGCCGCGTGCCAGCAGGTAATCTCAGGGCTTCAGAGGCAACAGAAAGAACATCAAAGACTTTTTTACAACTTTTGTGTATGGTCTATTTCAGCTTTTTAAAGCAGGGAGGAGGTTTCCCAGGCTAGTACTACTCTGTCCCAGGAATGCCACGTGCCCTGGCTGGGCTGGTGGTGCAGGAGCGAAAACAGCCTTTTATTTAAGGCTCCCCCAGAGTTTAAGACTGAAGTTTCCACAGCTGGATGAATTAGTTACCACTGTTCCTCAGGAGTAGGGTCAGGGATAGTTTGACTTCTGGGAGTGAGGTTGATCAAGAAGGTAGCTTTGTAATTTGATGTCCAGGTGAGGCACTTCTTCGTGGGGCACAGGCAAAACTGAGAGGGATTGGTGGTGCTGAGGATTGTCTCCTGTAAATTATGGACACACAATCTGTTTTGTTATTTGTTTCTGTTATGCTTTTGTTTATGAAAGTGACTTACACTGAGGTGGGGTTTTTATTCTTTGCATTTTCTAAGAGAATGAACTACTTCGGAGCATGCCCTTAGTTCCCTGTTACGGATTTTTCCTTCTAAACATATATAAAGGGCTGCTTACTATCCTTTACAATTAGTTTCAAAAATCAGTTACAAAAAAACCCTGATCAGAAGTTTCAACTTGATTTTGCAGAATGCGTACCACCTATGTGGCAATTCCATGAGTGATGTTTACGTTTACTTCCGGCGGCGTGTTGGTGGTCCCTGCGATGTGGCGAAGCGTTTTTATGTTGATACAAACAGTGCAATTTACTGGTCACACAAAGTATGTATGATAGTATGTGCATCTCAATTGTTATCCCCTAGCCATGGTGATGTTCTCCTGTAGTGCCTCTTGTCCCATGGTAATATAGAGGTGGAAGATGCCTCAGTAGGACCCGATCGTTAGCTCCGACTGACAAAAGTGTAGCCTCTCTTGTTACTTCCCCAGGGCAGAATATTCTTTCACTGCCCAAGAGTGAAGAACAAAAGATGAAGAGTAAGCAGAGAGACAACAGGGTGGGAATAAGGCACTGGAGGCAGCGGATATGAATGGAAAGAAGAGTGAGAGTGTGATGGCAGGAGAAAGCGAACTGAAGGAAAGAAAATCACAGAATGGTTGAGACTGGAAGGGACCTCTGGAGGTCACCTGGTCCAACCCCCCTGCTCAGGCAGAGTCATCTAGAGCAGGCAGCCCGGGACCGTGTCCAGATGGCTTTTGAGTATCTCAGGCTGGAGAATCCATAACCTCCCTCAGCAACCTGTGCCAGTGCTCGGTCACCCTCACATTAAAATCTATTTCCCAATGTTCAGAAAAAATGGGAGGAAGTGTGAAAAACAAATTTCACGCTACGAGCACTAGCTTGGGTGATTGCTCATAGGCAAGCGTAGCTTTAAAAGCTAAGTTCATGCATCTGAAATGTCAGAACAGGAGAAAGGCTTCCTCCTGGCTAGAGACAATAGGTTTCTCACCTTTAAAAAAAGCAAAAGTCACTGGTTTCGAAATTCTGCAACGAAAGCTCCCTGAGGATGTAAGAGGGTTCACTCATGAGCCTCCCCCCCACATTATTTCTCCATTTATGTGCTCTTTTTCCCCTTAAGCCTCTCTGGATATAGAGATGCTGAGTACGAAGCTGCAAGTCTTTTTGATAGAGAGTGTAAAACGAGAAAATAACCCAAACCCAGGGGATGCTCGGCCCTCCCCGCCGAGGGTGGGAGAGGAGAGGAGCGGAGTGGGCCGTGTTGNGTCCCTGCCGTGTCCCTGCCGTGTTGCTGCTCTGTCGCTGCCGTGTCGCTGTCATGTCGTTGGCCGTGTCCCTGCCGTGTCGCTGCCGTGTCCCTGCCGTGTCCCTGCCGTGTCCCTGCCGTGTCGCGGCCGTGTCGCTGCCATGTCGCGGCGGTGTCGCGGCCGT
>VXBO01012982.1:136926-280475 GCA_013400135.1 Rhinoptilus africanus | reverse complement strand
CCTAATTGACCTAACTGATCCCTCACTTGATCCTCCTCCACCCAGGGGAAGTCTTCCTCTTTCCCTGTTACTTTCTTCAAAGTCTGGGACTCCTGAGTGCTAGGCCAGGCAGTAAAGACCAAAGCAAAGAAGGCATTCAATAACTCTGCCTTCTCCGCATCCTCCGTCACCATGGCTCCTGTCTCATTCAACAGTGGGCCCACAGCTTCTCTGGTCTTCCTTTTGCTTCCAGTATACTTGAAGAAGCCCTTCCTGTTGAGCCTGACATCCCTTGCCAGGTTGAGTTCTAAGGCAGCCTTGGCTTTCCTTGTTTCATCCCAGCATGCTCTGGTGGCCTTCTTGTAATCTTCCCAAGCGGTCAGTCCCTTCTTCCACTTACTGTAAACTTCCTTCTTCTTGATCTTTTTCAGAAGCTCCCTGCTCAACCATGCAGGTCTCCTGCATCCCTTGCCTGATTTCCTGCTCTTAGGGATGCACCGATCCTGAGCTAGTAGGCAAAAGGAATTTTGTATGCTTTCGGGTTCATTTTTGTTATAAGAAGGGAAAGCATGTCCACAGCTTCTTGGCTTCTGCAAAGAAGGGTTATAAAAAAAGGTTAATCATCATGAACGAAGGGCAAAGTAACTGTCTGTGTAAATGCAAAGGGATGGAAAGAAGTATCTTTGGGGATTGAAAGAGTTAACTTGATTTTAAATTATGGGGAAAGCTCAAATAAGGGTACATGTTTGAGGTATTTTTGGCTAAGTGTCTGTTGCCTGTTACAAATTTGCTAGAAAATTGTAATTATGTAGCTAATACAAAACAAATGAACCTTATATGCATTGCTGCCTAACACACATTGAGAAAAGTAACTACACAGAGTGCCCTTTAACAGTTATGCACTCGGCAGTGCTCTGCAAGCGTGGTTGTGAAACTCTCATTTTTCTGTGTTCATCTTCCCCTTTTTCAGGTTTTCCTTTAATCAACACGAAGACTTAAACTTTGGATTCCAATATGAAGTTGTTACTGCAATATCTCTTAAGAAAGAAAAGCAGCTCTTTTTTTTTTTTTTTCTGAAGCATTACCTACGCTTGCTGAAAGTAATTAACAACATCTCCAAACTAATGAGGCCAGTCTGAGTAATTGGAGCCTTGCCATGAATATAAGTGAGAGTGCTTATCCCCTGTCACATGCCTAATGTTTGTGAATATCATTCAAGGACTCCTTGAAGAGTCCCAGGACTAAGACTGGCTCATAATTACTTCCATCCCCATCAGAGTGTGTCACCATCTGTGGGCTGTGTAGTCGGTTCCTTCTTGCTGCTTTTGTCTGACTTGATAATTATTTTTTTTTAATTCCTCACAAATGACCCAGCTTTGACAGTTAGTGTATCCACAGCTCCATCTTTGCTCTTGGGTGGTTAAGATACTTACCCTTTTCCCCTCTTTGCTTCTGATCTGGCAACCCAGTTATTTCAGTTTCTGGGTTAACAAGAAATCTCAAAATCCAGCAACAACAAAACCATGTGCAAGCACAGGAGAGAGATTCAGGCTATAAGATTTCACACACATACCTGAACTCAGCAGAGATAACCAGTTTGGACAAACCCTCCTCTGTTTTTTTTTTTTTTTTTTCTTATAAGACAGACATTTTCTGACTTATTATGTCATCAGTTACAAATTGTATCCTGCGATCTTTAGATCTGCTGATATTGATACACATGGGATGTGTAGAGAAATGTATCTGGATTTAACTCAGTTTCCTGAGTTGTTCTGGATGGAAACATGGAACTAGGGCACAGTGGGGAGATCAGGTGTCCTCCTGGGGATCTGGCCCTTCGTGCTGCAGAACAGCATCAGTGAGTGAAAAGGAAATTCAGAAACGCAGCAGGGCATTATCACAGGTGAAATTGCTTTTGGTTGCAAATATCCTTTCCCAACACAGTGCTGTTTTCTGTTATTGCATTTCTCTCTCAAACATGTCTGTGCCTACTGGTTTCCTGAATGGCAAATGCACTAAATTCTACGTTTTGTAGCCTGACTACTTTCATGTGTCTTTATCACATTATTCCCTACCCCTAAAAGGTGTAGGATCTCAGAAGTAAAGGATTTTTGGCTGAAGACTATTAAGTTTGAGTTCATAATATGTAGTAGAATCAAAACATAGATGATACAAGTCGAAAGATTATGAAGTTGTGTAAGGAACAGCCAAAGTTTTCTGGACTGTTGGGCCTCCAGTTCACCAAGTTATTTGGGGCTGCAGTGCCTGAGCACAGATTGCTTCATCCTTTTGATTTTACTTGTTTTTTGAGTCACGTCTTCTTCAAAAGTGTGTTAAATTGCAGATCATTTGCAAGTGCATCTGGCAAATATTTTGGGTATGACTATTGCATGTAAGCGATGCTGCACTCCCAGCAGAGATGTGCATCTGCATCAGGGTGTCAGTTTGATATATCTTATTATGTCAAAAAGAATCAAAACGCTTCCAAATTCCTTTGGCACTTATTACATCTCCACATGTTTCCTCTAAGCTATGCTACAGCTTAAAATAAGTCACCCTAAAGGTGCACAGATGAGGGTGAACTTTCTAGTAATTAAGCATGAATGCGATGCTCTTCACTTGTGGAATCTATAAATACACAGCTGTCGGGTCAGTGATGAATGCGAGAGACTTGTATGGCAGCCAAAAATTTTCTTTTACATTTTCTTAGGCAACAAGTACTTTTAAGGATAATGGTATTGGTACCAGTATATTCTAATAATTTTAATCTTAAAATTAACAACTCTGAATATCTATTCTTAATAAAAGTACCTCCTTTCACAGTTTACAGCTGAGATTCAGATTACAGTTTAAATATGAAAAGAATTTTTCGAGCAAAACAGAAGAAATTTTGAAGGAATTGTTTTCTACATCATGATGCTAGAACTTTTCAATGTGACTGGGAAAGCTCCTCTTCATCTCCCATTGCTATGTAAATTTCTTCTGTGTTTTGCTGGCCTGGTTTTATTTGAAACTTTAACTGACTCTGCATGGTTTTGTTTACCTACCTCTCAGCAGGTTTCTTTTTAATTCTCAAATCTTTGAGTAGTCAGTTGTGACTCTGTCACTGTTTGTAAAATCTTTTTTCCAAGATACCTGAGTTTTTTGCTTGCTTTCGTTCTGTGATGTCAGACCTAATCCTGACGGCCCGTGTTGTAGTAATGCATTTTTAAACTCTGCTCATTTTTTACTTATTGGATTTCTTAATGTCGCAGAACTCACTATACTGAAAGACTCGCAGGAAAAAAGCAAATATCTGCATTCCAGTAAGAAACACTGACATGAGAAAGCAATCTCCACGTTCAGCGTGCTTCAGAAATCCTAACGGTTGTAAGCAGCCTGCCTGCGTAGTGGAGACGCTGTTCTGACTGAGGTGTCTCTTCCACAGAGCTGGGCTTAAAATTCCAGACTTTAGTGATTATTGCTTGTGTCTGCTCTTTCTTCATCCTTAAGCTTTTGAACTTTTTCACGTTGTAAATTTTGGGAAGTTAAATTCTTTCTGCACGTTTCCTACCTTTGCTCCTCTGTCCTAAGAAGCAAAGCCCAGTGAGAAAAGCTTTCCAGTTATGAGGATCGCTCCACTGGAGTCCAGTTACAGATTACACATGTAGAGCCTGTTTAGATGTCTTAGGGTTTTTTTCTGAAGGACACAGTCGCTGTTAATGGAAATACCTTGAATTTATAGCATTTACTAGCAAGACAAATTCTCTGATTAATTTCCCAAGAAATGCTCTTGGGGAAGTATATAATTTGAACAGTGGCTTTACTAGATAGATACTTATATATTAATATCAATGTTTATTTAATATGGTCTCTATCCATCTTGTTAACATCTGTTATAATAATGGAAACTATTGCCAAATAGTTTCAAGAGTGATGGTGATGAGATAGCGTGCATCTGAATGTCTGTTTGGATTGGACTTTAGATTTATTTTTCCGTATTCTGCATTTAGAAGACAATCTCTCAATTTTCACTTTTCTTGAGCATAAAGAGCTTTAATAGTTGAGTCAGTTGATCTGGTTATTGAAAGGATCACTATTATTGTTCAGCCCAACTGACCCTCTGGAATTTGAGGAAGGTGTTCAGCCATTTGAGGTTTTGCATTTTCTGCTCTTTTATTGCCCTTATCGTTACATGAAATGCTACATTATCAGCATACTTGTGTTGGTTTTGTACTGGTTCCAGCTGCAGTGTGCAATGACTTGTTGAAACCTTGACATCTGTTTTCCCTTTTCCTCCTTTTTTTTTAGAAGTCAACCATGTCGCTCTTTTTCAGTGTTGCATGCTGAGCCTTAACATCACATGTGTATCTAGCCAAAAGGCATCATACATCTCAGTTATGTTCCAGTCAGTATACGATGGAGTGCTGTCCCGCACGCTTTTTATTAATGATTATACCTGAAAGAAATGCAGTTTACAGCATTGTCACCAGAGTCCACCATCAGTCAGTAGGCTAACATGAGAACATTGTGTCACGGTCATTAAGGTGATGCCTGCATTGTAGCACTGGGATTTTGGAATTAAAATGCTTTCAAAGAAGGAAAAATAATTCTCCCGTCTCTAAATATGTTTGGGTAGCTCTATGTTATTGCACAGTTCACCTGCTACTAGAATCCCAGGTTGAAATCTGGTTCTGCTGCAGGTGGGAGGCATGATAGGGTCTGTGCAGATATTAATCGCTCTTACAAATTCCATGTTTCTACTTGCTTCTGCAGTCCATGCAGTCTCTCACAAGAACAAGAAAGCCAGAAATATTCCCGCATTTGACAAAGACATACTCTAAGGCAGATTGTTCGGAATCCAAAGAGCAGTCCAAACTAAAGGAAATCTTTGTTTCTGGGGACCTTTGCAGAAGCTGCCTCTTTGAAAGCCACCAGGTGGACCTGATGACATGGTAGTCTCTAACTTGGATGTTTTCATAACGGTGTGTAGACTGTAACTTTGACCTTTTTGTGTATCAGTCAGTGATGTATATAATACAATTTATATTGTAGAGGGATTTTTAGTATCTAAAGCAAAATTGCAAATAGATTTCCATCTGGATTTGAATCTAGACAACTAGTAAATTTTATTCAGACCAATTCTCAGATAAACTGTGTCTCCTGCTGTCTCCGAGGGAAGTCCGTGTGGTCTCTCGGTGTCTCAAAAACAATTGCAGCTTGCTGCCACAATTCCCACCTTGGAAGGTAGGGAGCAGCATCTGGCTGGCCAAGCAGAGAAGGACCCAGCTTATGGCTTCCTGCTGAGCAAAACTTTGCAAAAATAAGCAGACCTCTAGAAAAATACATAGTGGACTCTGGTGAAAAATTAATCAAGTGCTTCTGCTCTAGGAGTTAATTCCAGGACTCAAATTTGCCTTACAGCATGTGTTTGATAGATCTCTTAATTTAAAATGGAAATAAAACAGTATTCTGCACTTTCAGGTAAAAAGAAGAGAGTGTCTTTGGTTGAAAAATTGTGTTGAATTCAAGGAGGAATCGCAGTCACAAGGCTTTAGTGATTTGCAAGTATTTGGAAAAAGCAGATTTTGAGAATAACTGATTGTGCCTCTTATTTTTGAGATTTATGGATAAAATCCAATTTTGCAAGATTTGGGCAGAAATACATTACAACTACTTCAGAAATAGCAGACCCACTAATTGCCTTATGAGGAAATAGGTCAATACAATGCATTTATTAAACACAGTGAGCATGACTGAGTACAATGTTTAATTTCATGTAGCACTAGAAGCTTACTGCGAAAAATATTTTTATCTGTACTTTAAAAAGACATTTCCTTCTTTTCTCCAAACCTGTAGTTATAATTCCCAGAAATTGGCACCTGACTGCATTTTTCTTTTGAACAAATTAATTACACCTAGCTGATCTCTGCCCCCTCATTTACCTGCTCTAAGCAACTAAAAGGCTAGGAATAAATCATTAGCTAAAATTTGACATGAAATGTGAACAACGAAAATTCATGATTGATAGCTCTTGCTTATTTTATAGTCTTTACACACAGACATAAGAATTTAGTCCAGCGCTCTGCTGTTGATTGCAAACGTAGCAAAGCTGTGCATTCTAAAAAGTAATATCCCAAACAATGAAAAAAAAAATAGCATTTTCACTTGTAGCATGATTGATGATCAAAAAGCCACTTGGGTTTTCTACTACTTGGCCTTCAAATTGTAGGTTTTTTGTTTATAAGAGGTTTTGTCATACAAAGACCTTCTTCAACCAACAAGCTCTTAGCTGTCACTGCTTTTTGAAGAACACACTGACGAGTGCTTAATATAGTTTAAGAGACTGCTCTGAAACCAGCAGCTTTTGTTCAAGTCCAGCTGCAGGAGTACAGTGATTTGAATGGCAAATAAGTAAAAGTAAACACCATCTTGACATGGAGGATATTAGCCATAATAGTCTAAGTGGATGAACAAGCTTCCTTAGGATTCTGTGCTCATTAGATCATGGGCAACATATTCTGAGCTTAATTTTTCTATTCCTGAATATTTAATGGTCGAATTCAGTAATTATCATGAAATAAAAAACTCACAAGGGCATGATACTGCATTTATCTCTTTTAGCAAAGGACGCTTGTATAGCTGCATAAATTGTTTCCCTTGTACATAGGCGTTCTGAAATTCAGATACTTTTTAAAAGAAGTCAACAAAGTTGTGAGAAAGAGTATCATGTTTTTCCTGGTAATAACTTGTAATATGTTTCAGTTTTATTTACCTAGTCTTCGAAACTATTTTAATACTTCTGACAAGGCTTTACTCAAGCCCGCAAATTAAAAGGCATTTTATTTTTCTTAGCGATCACAAATTGGAGTAATACGAATTTCCTGGTTCTTAAGATTATGTGAGTACACTCTTTACTCCTAAAATAGTTGCCATCTGTTTGGACAAAACTGCAGGAGGGCTGCTGGAGTCTGCACTTTGGGAGTCTGACCACTAAACGGTAGTGTTGTATTGCAGCTGAAACAGGGAAATGTATGAATACGGCAGAGAAAAAAAAAAATAATCCAGCTGTAGTTGAACTCTGCTGTCAAAGTCTCAACTGTTTCTCCATTGGCCCATTAATTATATCTTCTGCTGTTAAATCAGCCGTTCTCTAAATGTTTGGTTGTACCAGAAAACCATCCTCTTTTTAATGATAATTTATTTTAAATGTGCAAAGAGTTTTTTTTCCTCTCTGTCCCTTTGCAGGCTTTGTTCTGCTGTTTGAATTGTCCACCAAAAGCATGCTGATTTGTTGTGCAATTACTGTGGGATTAACAGGAGTGTCAGGGGGGGTGGACTAGATGATCTCCAGAGGTCCCTTCCAACTCCTGTCATTCTGTGATTCTGTGTATTTTACGGCAACTAGCAGGATTCAGTTTCCTTCAATGCAAAGGAAGACTAGTTGATGTGGCCAAGTGATTCATTATTTAGGAGAAATGTTTAGCTGAAGTATGTGTTTGACTTCTATGAGCAAGATTGAGCTATGGGGCTGGAAAGTTATCTCCCTTTTTATTGTGGTGTAGGAATATGCACTGTGTATTTCACAGGGGAAGAAAATGCTTGGGGATGCGCTTGTGACAGATGGACATCCCGCTTCTTCATCCAGCTGGTCTTCTGAACCTGGAGGTTCGCTTTCCTCTTCCTTTGCCAAAAACATTGCTTAGAAATTGCCGCAGTCCTTGATTGCTCATAAGTATGCCTTCCTGCTTACTTGCCTGAATAATTTATCCAATAATTCAGCTTTATCTTTTGTATTATTAATAAAAAATATTTAAAATTAAATAAAGTATTACTTTAAATATAATGATAAATAGTATTATTAATAATCATACAATTGTTTTTGAGATAAAACCTGTGGTGTTGGCTTTCCCTGGATGTGGGAGTAGTTCTGACTTGTGCTGCAACAGATACCTGGCCAGGTGCTGCTTCCAGGTGTTACTGAGCAGAGCTGCTGGGGAAAGAAAGCATCCCTCTATCCTTTCTCAGTTCAAACACAAATACAAGAGGCAATAATAATGCCTAATCCCACTTTCTGTGTCACCCTGTGTCAGACAGTAGAGGACACAGCTGCTTTTGCCTTGCTTTCTGCTCTAGCAGCACCATGTCTGCCAAGAAAATGTTATGGTCCACCTGTTGGACCACAAAACAATAGGATATAGCTCTGATTCAGAACTTGGAGCAAATTGCCATCTTTTTGTTGACTCTGTGGGAGGGTGGATCAAGCGTGGCCTGTTGTACGCAAGGTCTTGCTTGTTTGTTACTGTTTGAGATTTTCTAGACACTTTCCAGTAGTTTAAGGAGTAGCCAATGCCACAAAGTACTTCCAGCCAAAACACAGGATATGCCTGGCTGGAAACGCAAATTTTCATTTTGTAGGAAATGCCAAACAATAAAACTTTTGAAGCCTCATAAGAAGCAGAGCTAAAAAGTGCTATTCAGAATTTTTAAACAATTTTTAATCCTGGGATGTTGCTTTGGAGTTGAGTAAGTTTAGGGACTTTGAGTATGAGTATCCATATAAAGAAGTATCAGTCTGAGGTTCTTACTGTGATGCACTCCTTCATCAGCTCATCTCACGTAATCCTATTTAGATAGCAAAATCCCTGTAGCACACAAACCTTGGATCCTGACTAAATAATGGCATCTGTCAATAACTTGGGGAAGTGCAGTGCCCAAAAAGGAAGATGAGTCAGTTCGTGGATAACTCAAGATATTTGTTGAGTCCATATTGGCTACCCAATAAACATCAAATATAAAGATAAAATGCATAAAACGTGATGAAAAATTATTGCTTGCCATGTAAACTGTACAGATCCAGGTTTCTCCAGTATAAGTTGTATATGATAGTCACTCTCAAAACAGATATAGCAGAGATAAAAGAGGCTCTGATGAAACTCTCAGTGGAGCTGTGTTTTTCTGTAGATAGATAGCATGAACCTGCCGTGCACTCCAGTTTTGCAAGGGCAAAAGCTCATGCTTCATTGGTCTTCAACCATTAGAGGGTTGGATGAAGGTAGTAAAGGTGTTTGTTCGCCTCATATCTGGTAACTGCAAGATCTGAAATAGTCCTCTAAAATGACTATTTTTAGTTGCTTTGGATGGGCTGCAACACTACAAGGCAGAAGTTGGATAGTTAAAGAGGCACATTGAGTTAAGGTTTCAATAATAGTAGCAAAGTATTTGAGACCCCTTTTATATAGGGAGTTAAGGGGCAAAGTAGTATCCTAAATTTAGGATGGAAAGAAAAAGAGGAAGACGCTAAGATTATGGACTTGAGAAGCCGGTAGAGTTTTACAGCTTATATAGTAGGCTCTGAAGCTGGACATACAGAAGGTCTGGAGTTTCCTGATGACTGTAATCAAGGACATAATAGAGAATAAGAGAAAGGAGCCCAAAACTATGCCACTCCAGAAATGAAAGAGTGGTTTGAAGCTGCAAAGAAATGCACTGATTGCCATCTTTGCAAGCAGGAGAATAACTAAATATGGTACTATGAAAACCACAAGGGATATTTCCACAGAAATTATGTGGTGCTGATAAATTTGAGTTAAATTGAGAATGAGTAAAAAGCATTTCAGAAGGAGGCTCATGTTGAATTTGCAAATGCTATCCTTAGTGGAGGGATGGAGAGATTGTAAAGAGCCACAACTTAATGCCTGTGGCACTCTTTAGAAGGTGCTGATGAGGATGATGTGGGAGGAGAATTGTGTTGCCAGCCTGTTACAACCATGGTATAGAGGGAATGGAAAAAGCGTGCTCAAAGAATTCATATGTGGGGGAGAAAATGGAGTCTGGTAGAAGAAGAAATGGCCATTGCCTTGGGCAAGGTATGTTGTTGTGGTGTGTGATGTAGAGAGACGAGTTTAGAAGACAGAACTGAAGTGAGAGGACAACAGTAGTGTTGTAAGTTAGAGGTGGCTGTGAGAACAGGGGTCAGTGCTGGAGACCTTCAGAAGAGGTGCAGAAGGCAATGAAATTCTGGTACACTCTGGGGTTTGAATACTGGAGTGAGGGGACAAAAGAAAAAATGAGCTGGTTAGAAAACTGGAGGGCAGCAAGTTTATATTTGAGGCAGGAGATGCAAAAGTAGGTGAAGGGAGGAGATGCCCACTCTAGGCTTGATGATGCTGTCTGTGTTTTTCCTCTTTCCCATGTGACTGTGCATTATCTTGCTGCACAATAGCTAATCAGCACGATTGTGCATTTGTGCATCTGTCAAAGAAAGGTAACATTCCAGGAGGAATCATTTTTGGGTGTGGATAGGAGCTTAATTCACACTGCTCTTATCCTGTCTGCCATGAAGCAGTTTTTGACAGGAGTTTGAACTGGGCATTGCAGTGGTTCCCACAGAGAAACCTTTCATGAAACTGAATATTAGAGCTCCTCAGCGTTGCATTCATGCATAAGCCCATGGGTTCCCTGGTGGGAAATATCCCCCGCTTTCCTCAAATTCTGTAACAAAGAAGCTTGTTTACTAAATCAGTTTCACTCTAAAATAGAAGTTGTTCAGGTCTCACCTAATGTTTCAGGCTCAGGCCTAGTAGTTTCAGAGAATTCAACTGCCAGATTTCTATTATTTTGTTTGAATTTTAGAGGATTCATTAGAAAGTTTTTTAAAAGATTTGTCACAAGTTAAACATGTTCCTCAAGAAAAAGGTGATGGCACAATTGCAAAACCTGGGATCTTAATTTAGATTGATTTTCTTTTAAGCGTACCATCATTTAGTGAAATGCAGAAAAACAAAACAAAGGATAGTAAGATTAGCATATAAAGCATAGTGTGGAAAGGTTTTCTTGTCTTTATGAAAAGCCCTTACTGACCAGGATGGAAATACGTGTTTCAACTGAGGAAAACAGAAACTTAATTCCTAGTGATTTATTTGCCAAGTTTTAGCTGGATAAAGATCATAAAGGCCAAGTTGTGTATAGCACAGAACGGGTGTTGATGAATACACAAATTGTAGGAGGAGGCTGATACTACATCTTCAACAATTAAAAGAATAGAGTAACCTCTGTATTGGTGTCAGAAGGAACAAAATGAAGAGGGGTCAGTCCTGAGCCGGAGCTGATCAACAGGCAGGTGAGGAGGAAGGTGTGCGTGGGGCGAAGCACGGTCCCCTGGGCCCGAGGGTGCTGGCCATCCGCTCCTGTCGGGCAGCATGATGGCAAGCTGTTTCTGCTGGGTCTGAGTACAAAAATTCACGTTTCTATCTATGATGACATCTTGTGTTCATCTAATTTGGGGGGGACACGCATACCATTTCAGAGGTGTTAATCTGCAATGTGGCCTCACAAGCCAGTTGGTAAAGACAGCGTTGCCTCATGGCTTCAGCCAGTTTCAACCCCTACGGTAGCATCTCCTCTTCATTTGCAGAAACCCCTGTGGTAACATCTCCTCTTCATTTACAGAGGGCACTCTTGTAATGAGAATCTCATGATAAAATGCTTTTCTTCACTGAAAAGCTCTCACAGCTTGATGATGCAGTTGTCACCATGGAGATTTCACTCCGACGGAAAAGAATGAATTCAGTGCTGTTCAACTTGGGGAATGTGTAGCAGATACCTCCCGATGCCCTCAGCTAAGCCACCACCTGAGGAGAGAACTTCGATCAGAAGCTGAGAGAGGAAGTACATGTATGCTGATGATAAATTATATTTTTTGTAGATGACTGGATCTCAAGAAGTGGCATGTGTGTAACGACAGGTAAATGTGAAAGGGCATGTATAAAAGCCTCAGAGCCTGAGCCAACAGGAAAGGAAATAGACTTGCCTTAAACCTGAAGAAAATACTCAAATGTGATGCTCTCTGTATTCCTCTTGAGGTCTAATTCCTTTCCTTCAGAAAGGGTATTTCTTGCTGTTATTCCATAGTGCACACAGAACGAGGGTGGCTAAGGTTCCTCACAAATAAATAATAATAATTAAAAAAATAAGCTTGATACCAAATTTATTTAGAAAAAATGAGTATTTTCCTTTCCCCTTTCTGAAAGCCTTATTGATATGTTTGGATTTCTCATTTCACAGCTATGACCTAAAGAGCAACTACATCACTATGGAATGATTAATTTTGATTTTCTTGAAGCCGTTAAATCCTTCTGGATGAGTAACAGTTGGTTGTTTTACTGGTCTTTTTGCTAAGGGAAGCTCCACACAGTAAGGAATATATTACAAAACTGAGCAAAGCATTGAAAAAACTAGTAAGGGAAACAGCCCTGTTCTGGCTGGGAAATAAATGTAGTAATGTAGAAGGTCTGTTCTCTTCCTCTAATTCTGCTAGGATTATGAAGTTAAACAAGACTATGTTATTACCTATACAAACAACTTGTGGGGATATATAATCTCTGAGGAAAAATTCATAGCTGTCACGAGACTTCATACTGACTGCCAGTAAAATCAGTCCAGGATCTAATCTGAGATGTTCCTCCATGAAGCAGTGGAAAAAAAGTGGGGAAATGGGTAAAATAAGTGTGGCAGAGGTGGTGGTTAGTGGAAAATATAGTTTGGTTAAGGAAGAAAGTTGAAGGAAAACATCAATAAAGATCAATTTCTGTCTTAAGACAAGCAGGGGCTTTGTTTTATTGGAAAAATCACTCAGGCAGGGAAGAAAAAAGGACAAAAACAGTAAAACACAGGTATAGTGAGCTCCTTCGACATACGAAAAACTAGAGACCTGCCTAGGAATTAAACATTGAGGGTGAGCGAACCAGAAGTATCAGGAAAATGAAAAAAAGCTCCGTAACAAAACTCATAAAACTTGACACAAAATTAGTGAGTCAGAGTCCTAAAATCATGAGTCATTTAAACACTGAGGTGTTTCCAAGGATAAAACTTTTTTTTTTTCCCCCCACCATCAGAGAGATAATAATCAAACTCAACAAGAGATTGTTGCAGGTTCGAAAAGGCTACTTTAAAATAGCTTTAAACCTTCCCAGCTGGCTGGCTGTGGGATGAAGTCTGGAAGGCACTGGCCAGTGACTCTCTGCCTGTCCCCTCCTTTGGGCTGTTCTTCCCACACCAGCCTCCATTACTCCTCTCTCTGCCCTCCGTGCGTACTCCTGCCTTGCAGCCCGCATCTCCTCCTTCCTTTACGCCTCATGTTTCCCATTTGCCATCATTATTTTTCTCTTTTTCTTTTCAGCAAAGTCCCATACCCACTTGTCATTTTTCTCCTTCTGCCTCTTTTTTGCTTTACCACCTCATTTCTTCGTCCTCACTGTTCTTTCCAGCTCTCCAGCAGCCGTGGTGCCTGAGGGCACCCAAGCTGGAGGTATTCCCTTTGCTCATCCAAAATAGCTTTCAGCTTTGAGTCTAATTAAGTTGTTGTTGCTAAAAGAAGACAAACAAACAGAGCATTTCCCTCCTCCTTTTCTGTCCAAGAAGCCAGCATTAGGAAAATTGTACCAAAACTGTCAGAGCTAGTAATCCTGGTGGTGGTGGTGTACTGTGCCGGTGCTGTGAGCTATTCCTGAATGCAGAGGAAAACTTGAGTTTCTGATTCGTTTTTATTTAAAAATTCCAGAGTCAGTATTAACTTGATATGTGGTCAACTTTAAAGCAATAGGAAAGTATATGATTTGCTGTGACTGACATATACAAAGAGAGATGTTTTGGGTTTTTTTTTTGTGTGTGTTGGTTTTAAAACATGAATTCAAAAAGGTCCCTGACCCTACTATAGCCAGAATACAGCAATTATAAAAGGTTATTTCATCTGTAGCTTTCATTTCATGCTTCAGAGAAAGCATTGATTCAGTCCCTGTCTCCATCCCTCCCTCCTTCCTCTCCCCTCCCTCTTCTCCCTCTCCATCTCGTCCCCTTTGCCTTTCCCTCGCTTTTCCCTCTGTTCCCCCTTTCCTCTCTCCCTCCCTCTGTGCCTCCTCCACACCACCACTGACAGCTCTTTCTCACTTCTGGTGAGAGAGTAAAACCAAGTAGTGGTTCTACAAGCTGCTGTTCTCACTCTGGCGTCATCTGTGCTCCAAAACATAAAGAAAAATTTCTCACATTTTTTGTAGATATAAGGAAGAGGGTCTCCATAACAAAGTTACCAACTTCAAAGAGGTGAATATTAAGAGCTTAAGTGTCTCAGGCCAGTCAAGGAAAAACAAAAGGCTCTGCAATAGTTAGTAGATTTCACATAGGTTCCAGGTACTCTCCTGTTCAAGAAAAGAAAGTGAAGGCAGCGTTTAAGGTGCCTGTAGTCTCTGTGCTATGGTGTAAAGCTAGTCCTGATCCTGGGCTGGAAGCCAAATTTGCTGCCCTGCTCCCTGTTCTCCTTCGCGGGCAGTTCAGCTGTTTCGTGCTCCCCTGGGGGCTGTGGGTGCCGGTCCAGCTGGGTCCCTGTGTCCCCTCTGTGCTCCTAGCGAAAACGCCACACCAGCATCTGAGATACAATATAATCTGGGGCTCTGCCTTGACAGACACCTGCGTTTCCCACTGGAAGCTCATGTGGGAATCTTAAATTGTTTACTAGGACAAGGATTTGAGGGGGATCCAGGCTTCAGCCTGTATGACTTGGTCAGGTGAGTTTGGGCATGAGAAATTCTTCTGCCTCTCCTCTGTTTTGCATTGGGTATGTACAGGTCAGCAAGTCTTTTTTTATGTGACTTGCGTATTACCCAAAGCCTGTACTAGTGATCAGCTTTCTTTGCTGGTGCTCGTCGCTTTTCTCACCACCGATGGAAAGGACTGTAATGCCTGAGAGTCCCTTGTCTCTGGTAATATTACTGTTATTTATTCATTCCCCTACAGAGTGTAAAGGAGATACCATTAACTTTAAATATCACGTCTTTCCTAGAATTTTATTTGTTTACAAGTGTCACAGTATATCAAGTGTGTGGTAGAAAACATTTATGTTTTCAGAATTTCTTTATACTCAAGGTGTACGTTTGACTGCTCCTGCATAGACTTTTATTTTCCTCACTGTGAGACCCATCCTGGTAGGATATAGAAGATAAAAACATATTTGTGAAAAAGAAGAAGATGAATTGACAACAACAAAAATGTTTGGGGAGACTTTTGTAATTCACCTTTTTTAAAACTGATTAATTTTAAAACCTCTCACATGCAACAGAGCACACTGGCCTCTTAAGCACTGGCACAGTCCAATACGGGTGATACAAATCCTTGATCTTCAAAACCATAACTTTTGAGGACCTGTGTTCTCCAGAAGTGAAAATGGGTAATAAAAAGCAGGTCCTGTTGCTTAGCTGTTGACTGAGTGTGAATAGAAAGTGCTTGCAGATTTCTCTCAGAAAAAGCCTGGAAGGGGGTGCTGTGTATTTGTTAGATTCCTTCTGGAAGGACCCTTCAAGTGTAACCTCTGAGGAGCGTGAGCTGGGGAGCGGAGCGGGCCAGGGATGCTGAGACAGAAAGGATGGAGAAAGCACACAGTGAAGGACATCGCAAGGCTTCCAATAAATAATATAAAATGGTACTGGAATCCTGAAGACATATTATTCCAGAGCGGGATGGGTTTGGAGGGAATTTATGCTCTTGCTACGAGCTTTCTAGGAGCTAGAATTATGATTCCCAAATTAATAAAATCTCAGGAGGCAATGAAAACAGTAATGTGTATGTAGTTTTACATACAGAGTAGGAAACCGAGACCATGGAGAGAAGAGGCAAGCATAAGAACACTTTAAATTCTAAGTGTAAAGTTTATTAAAAAACAACGATGTCTAAGTATAAATTATTTTTCTATTGTGCTAATCTTATTTTCTTTCTTATTTGCATGTAAATTGTAATGATTGAACATGAAATACCTTAAATATTGGCATAGTTGAGCCTGGTTAGGTGTTACTACCTCCATTTTAATGTCTTGTTTAGGCTTGAATGAAACACTGTTAACTGGACAGAGCCTAGCATTTTTGAGTTTTATTAAATCCATACAATTGCTTGATTCAAGTATAATTGTTGATGCTTGTTGTCCCAGTGGCTCAACTTTGTGACTGAGGTCGCTTATTATTTTTTCAGCTCTAATACTCTGCTTAGTATAAACGCCAATGTAAAGGTTATCACTCCCCAGAGGTGTAGCAAACTTGGGAGGCAAACTGGAAATCACAGGATTTTTAATGTCATTCAGCAAATGAATAGTTTTGTTCATGCTGTGGGAGAGGTGGCAATTTTAGAGGAACTTGACTGAAGGAATGTTTGAAGCTTGGTGGGAGTACGGGGTGGGAAGATAGGCAGGATATGTCTTGTGGACAGAAAAAAAAAGATGGGAAGTAAATGAGTTTATACAAAGGTTGCTGAGGCTGATACACTAATAGAACATAAACTGAGTAGGAACATGGTAAAAAGCTCCATCAAATATTTACATTTTTGTTGTTGATGTTCAGGTACTGTGTGGTGTTAAGGTGATAGAAGCAGGGCTGTGGTAGACCTGAATTTAATATTATGTGTATTGCCTAAGGAAAGGATAATTTGGGAATTACCTTTTTCTCTTTTTGGGTATTTATTTCATCTAGTTCTTGTTCTCTCGTTTTCCTCTTTTTTACTTGCTACTCTTCTACTTTTCAAATAGTTTTAATGACAAATCTGATTCTGCGGGCAAGTCACGGCATGTACCACTATTTTTCCTCCTGAAGATTTTTCTAGCATAGAGGCTTATAACTGTTGTAGATGCCAAAGCCTTCAGGCATGTTTCGGGGAAGCATGATATGAATTTTATAACCCCTAGAGAGCAGTCACTGCAGGTTGGGAGGGTTCTTGTTTTTATGCCAAAGTCTGGCAAAGTCTGTCTAATCTCATTAGCTAATTCTTTCACTTGTGCTTTTGTAGGCTTGAAGTGCCATCTTTCCCTCTCCCTCCTCCTGCTTTTTATGAGGGGGGTGGTCTGGTTCAGCTGGACTGTTCTCAACTGTTTTGTCAATTTTTAGAAATTCTTTACATGTTACTTTCCTGTCTGTAAACTGTTGACTTGAAACTCTATTTGTGAAATTATCCTCTTCAAGCATTAGTGTACTATTTATTTACCAAAATAAATATAAAAAGTAAGCAAACATAGCCTTTTAAAATCTTCTGGTAAATGTGAAGCAGAAACAGAGCTTAGAATATTATTTAACAAGTGTCTTTGTGTTTTTAAAGGTAGTCTGATACCTTATTTGTTTTTAGAATTTGTTAGAACTGATCAGTAAGTCTGAAGTTGGGTTTTTGGAAAGTTACTGATTTTTCTTTAAGAATGTTAGTAAAAGTAGTCTTATAACTGGAAACATTAAGCTGTTAAATAGTGCCTTGTGAACTAAAAGCTGTTGTAAGGAAATCTCATGGATGGACATAAAACTACACCAATGTAATCCTGACTGTTTTTATTTGGGACTAGAAAGGGATTATTCTTTTACTCGGTGCTAGAAGAATCATTCCCAGCTCATCTCAGTGTTCAACGTGGTGGCTTCAAAGAGGCTTCACATGGATTCTGCTGGTGAAGATAAAGGGTGTGTGATGGAGACTCAGTTCACCCATATGCGTTTCATTCCCTGTACAGGAGATTTTGCTGAAATAACTACATTTAATTCTGCATACAAAGCTGTAACCCCGTCTCATGCCAGTCAAAGGATAGAAATGTGGTCTCAAAAGCAAATTAATTACCCACTAACCACTGGATGGTACCTTGTGCGTAAACAAAAGGCATTTACCTCATACCCCATTGATGCATTATGTATTAAATGTGACAGTTACGGCTTTTTGTCTTATCTCTCTCTTCCTGCAGTGTCCATAAAAGTGTTTCTCACTTGTAACAGATGGTCAGAACGCAGCTTTGAAATTTATCTGGAGATGAAGCCCTGTTGATTCCATTAAAAGTGAAGAGTTTTCATGCAGATGGAGACAAGGAGGGATTTATTGTTCTTACAATTCTGATGATGAGGTATTTCATACAATGCCTTCCTTTCCTTTTTGCTTGCAGGTGATGTGCCTTCAGGATTTCTTTGGCGATGATGACATTTTTATTGCATGTGGACCAGAAAAGTTCCGTTACCAGGATGATTTCTTGCTGGATGAAAGTGGTAAGAAGATGTATTTTAAAAATACTTAAAACCAGAGTTGAGAGCAGATTTCCATATCATGCTAATTAAGCCAAAACTGTATCACCTAAATTGATTTCAGAAAGAGGATAAATATTTTTGGTCTTTAAATTCTGAAGGTAACTGAAAGCAACATTAAAACTGCAAAGGAAGAAATATCTGCCTGTGCAGTGTAAAGCTTTACTTCACCCTGAATTTCATATACCATAGTACCGTGTTTGGTGGAACTCCCAGTTTTCAAGGTCTTTCTTTTGTGTTTCTCTCTGAATTTATTCTACTTTATCACAGTCTTTCAACCTCACAGCTCTTACAATTGAGATTTAGATAATACTTCACAGGCAGTATGATATAGGAAGATAGATACAGTTTTGTATGGAAGATAAATATAATCAGCGAATGTAAACAAAATCATCTGAGAAAAGTCAGGGAGTTCTCTCTCAAAGACTGACTTATACAATAATGTAATCAATGTACGTAATCTGCTAAGGGAAATACATGTTTGATTTGCTAATACCATTATTGTGACAAAGAATAATCTTATCTCGGGAACCACAGTAGTAAGGAAAAAAACTTTATAAGCTTTGTGAGTTTGGGGAAAAAAAAAAAGCGTTACCACTTAAACTGAGTTTGGTTTTGCGTAGAGCAAGACCCAGCAAAGGTTATCTTGCCCCTGCACTCTCTCTCAGTCCAGGGTATGTCTGTAATCCAGTGGTATTGGCTCCTCTCAGCTTTTTTTGAAATATCAAAGGTCTCAAAGAACAGCTGACTGAAAAATCAGTCAGAAAATAATTTGTTAGAGTAGTAACTACTTCATATTCATTGTGTGCGTGCTTGTTTAACTTCACCACTTCATAACTGGTCTTGATGCAATTATACATTCAAAATGAAAGATGGTGCAATTGTATTCCCCCGACTAACCTGTGGAACTGGAAGGCTTCTTGGTTTACCTGGATCCAGACAAATGCTCCATTAGCCTGTGCAGGAGCAGCAGCAGCCAGCTTGCGCAGACCTTATGTTGTGAGCTGAAGGATGAATCTGAAAAAGGAGATATTTTTGCAGACGGGCAAGAGAATGTCATTTTGTATCAGGCACAGACAGAAGCAAGGACAAATTCCACCTTCCTCTAGAGAACCTTGTAATATGGAAATAAAAATCAAATAGTACACCAGATTTGCTCTTTGCAATAATGAAATTGCTGTAGTTGCCTCTAAGGCAAAATGTACCAGCCGTGGAAAAGTAACTTTATCCGTCTTTAGGAAAGGAATTAGAAAGGTAAGGGGGACATATTTGGGCAGCAGGGGAGCTTCCCAGGTGGCGATGTGGCCAGCGCTGCCGTTCTTGCCTTTAATGAGAGGAGAGCCAGGTAGCTGACTGCATAGTCTGGGTTCACTTGTGTCTCGTATCTGAAAGATGACACTGGCGGCTGCCCAGTGTCTCCTCACACTGAATCCTGCGGCAGTTCTTCCAGAGCTGACTCAGGGAGAAGTGCTGACAACACACTTTTCTAAATCCCTTTTTGAAGCACACAGCTCTTTTTTGGATGTCTTGGGTCAAAGTACAGGCATAGCCTGACTCTGCTTAGTCTTTGTCTGACATACCATCATCTCTTTGAGTAAGCACTATCTTACTGTGGAACATTGGTGCTTAAAACCATATTATGCTGAGCTGAAAAAGAAAAGCTTAAAATCTAGGTTGAAAATGCACCTTGAGCAATTTGTTGTGGTGTATGATTTTCTACTACGTAAGGATTCAGTGAACGTTGGCTGTTTAGACTACAGGAGCGAAGAAAGAGCAGAAAATCAGTCTCCAGACTATGTCTCTCATTCCTTTGCAAAGTGTACATCTCTCTGGTTTTGGGGTAGTTTGGTGTCAGAAAACTTGTTTAGGTTGCTTGCCGTTAATAGCTGATGTGCCAACTGATACGCGTCTAAGTCAGCCTTCTCTGAGGCAGAAGCAAGATTTGGAGAGAGAATTAAAAACCAACTGAGCTTTTAACTTATTTTGCTTGGCAAATGAAGTTTGTGTGATCGCTCTGTGTGTTCCTTCATAGTTAATCTAAGAACACTAAAATTATTAGTAAGTTCTGTCCAACTGTGGAAGGCTTGGAAAGCCTGTCTCTGCTTCCCTGAAAAGCAGCTTGAAGCAACACTGTGCTGGTATCTGTCACTACATCCCTCCAGTGTTTCCCAGTTTCAGCCAGATGATGAGAATAACAGTTAAGGTGTTGAAGTTTAAGGAGTAAAGAAAAGCAAACTTTGAGAGTGGGAAAGAAAAGCAAAGAGAATAAATACTTAATCAGGGCCCTCGGCTTTTGGGAATTACTTATCAGGGAGGAAGAATGCCCTTGCTCTGTGCTCCGGGTTCAGAGCTCCTGATACTAGAAGTGAGTGAGAGACAAAGTTTCTGGGATTGGAAAACCAATTACCTGGACTGGGATTCATTTCAAGCTAACACTAGGTATTGAGGGAGTGGGTACCCGCAACTGAGCCAGTCCCAGGAGGTTTCTTTCACAGTAAATAAAACTTAGACCTATTCCCAGATGGTAGATGTTTGGTTGACTCAGTTGAAGGTGAATGTTTAGAACAGTTCATGTGAATTAGGGTCTAGAAATGTCTGCATGCTTTTGTAAAGGGATCTATATGACTGATTTAGCTGTTCTTATCTACACTGTATTTCTCTAAAGTTGCTGAAGAAGTTTTAGAACTAGATTAATTCCACCCCATCAGAAAGGAAAAATCTAAAGACTCATCAGTCTGCACGATTTCTGTCACTTCTCTTTATCCTGCTCCCATAGCTTGCTCCTAGCACAGGTTAATACCTTCTAGAAGTCAGAGAATCAGAAATTTAGGAAAACCAGTCCAGAAGTCCCTGTCTAAGTCTGTGATTAACTTTACCCATTTAATTTCTGACATATTTGTCTACCATGCCCCTTTAATGCTTCTGATTAAGAGTATCTGTAACCTTTTGAGATGTTTTGTGCTGGTGGTGAGCTCTCCTCACTGTTTTTCAGCTATCTTACGCCAGATTCCCTTGCTATAAATGAAACTACTGCTACTTTTCTTATCTACTGTGAACATGGAAAACAGATGATTCCTTTTTCTTTGAAAAAATCTGTGGACTGCCATGAGCCTCATCAATTTTCTCTTCTTTAGTTCAGGCTGAACAATTCCTTCAGCCTTTCTTTGTTTTGACTTCAGGCTCAAACCTGTCCTTGAAGGAGGGCTTGTGTTCCTTCTTTGTATCATCTTCCTTCTCTGTTTTTTGTCTTTCAGGAAGAGGCATTGCATATCCCCTTGGCAATCAGTTAAGAAATGTCAGTTAATTAGGGATCCATCAAAGAGAAAAACAAGCAGTCGGCACTATACATTGCAGTTTCTTCTGTCTTCCTTGATGTACAGATGGTTTTCATATTAAACACACTGTTTATCGTATGAAATGCAGAATCAATAGGCACCACCCCCATCATAACCCCTACCAATGATCTCCATATCTGACCTAATGGATAGATATGATAGCCACACACACTTCATCAAGGGAACTGCAGCTGGGACATGAAGATGCATGGGAATGATCATAAAATTAAAAAATACTCCTTGTTTGTCAACCATCAGTGGCAATGCTGTTTTCATAGAAAGTTTTTGTGGGAAATGTAAGCACAGAACCATTATATTAATGAAGCACACATTACGTCAGTCAGCTTCTAAGGAGAAAAATTCCTCAGCGTAGAATATGGCAGTGGCTGCTTCAGGCATTGTTAGCTTGCAGTCCTGGACACTTTCCCAGAAATCCCAGGTTTTCTTTAACCGATGGTGGTTCAGTTTTCAAAGAAGGGAAGAAGTCAGAGGATGGTTCTCTATAGCCCTTAGCTGCTTGGTGGCAGAGATTAGGGTTTAAGGGCCATGGTCACAAATATATTTGCAATCAGCTATTATTTAAGCACTTCAATAGGATTTGGCAATGTAAATAACTCATGGGATTGGCCCTAAATGAGAACATCTTCTTGTCTTATACAGATATTTCTTTCTTCACACTCTAAAATGCGAGAGTTTTTAAGGCCGGCAGTATCAGACTTAATTTTCTTTAGAATTAAATTATTTTTTTTTATGTTCAGTTAATGTTGGCTGAGTGCTTTGGAAGCTTCAGAGTAGCACAATCCTAAGTATGAGAGGCTTCATCACATCCTGAGCCCCATCATGTAAAAAGGCTGTAATCTCGACTGACCAAAGCCAGAGTCTGCCTCCAAGCAGAGTGTAACCAACATAGAATGTCTGGATCTGAAAACAGCTGCAGATAGCTTGTCAAGAGCATATATTACTATTGTGGAAACAATGATGAGAATGACTCTCTTCTAGGGGAAAATTAAGCCTGGAATCTTTGAAACCTAATTTCACTTTGACTTTGCTGGCCTGTGTTAGTCCTCAGCTCAGCATCTCTGTGCCAGCAGTGTTACTGCCTCATCTTGCCAAGCAGCAGACAACTTGCCAGGAAAATCTGAGTCCCGCGGCGTCCGCACACGTGCGTGTGCGCATGGAGGCATGCACTCGCATCTGAGTCAGTAACTGCGGTTAAGGTCAGGAGTATCACGTTTATCCCTGTTAATAACTGTCAGGTTTCTGTAACCTCAATTACTCTGTCCTTCCTAAAAGAGGGAGGAAGGGGAAATCGCTTATAGTCCTCGTCTCCCCTGATTTATAGGACAGAGACTGATGTGTTAAGCAGCTTTTGGCTGGACTTAGGAGCGGGGAGCATGCTGGCTGACTTACTCTGCCCTCGTCAAAAACTCGTGCTTTGGCAATGGGAAAGTGATGGTGGGTTCTGGGGACTTTGAGATATAACTTTGCTTTCAACAGAGGCATAAATATAAAGTGTTCCAGTGCAGTGTGATATTTTCAAGTGTCAACAACTGCTGGGCCTTGGAGACAGATATTCTGTGTACAAGGCAGAAACAAACGAAGGCAGGAGGGGCCGGTCCTGTGGCTGTGTGTACCGTTTAGACTAATGGTTCAGAGAGGGCAGAAGGAAAGAAGCTGTTTTCCTGCAGATTTGCATCCAATGCCCCCTTTATTTTCCCACTCCAAGACCTCTGGTTTCATCTCCACCCTCTCATCGTGCCTTGGGCACTTGCAGAGTATCCTCAGCTCCCTCCCACTCGGCACGCTGCTGCTTGTCCTTTGCGTTCCTCACAGTGAGGAGGCCAAACGGGGTCCCTCTTTTATCCATCAGCGTGACATTTTCACAACTTTCCCCAAACAGACAGGAATATCCTGTCACTGAGACCTCCTGCATCCAGTACCTTCCTCTCCGGGCCCACGCTCCAGGCTGGGCTCTGGCTGCGTGGCAGTACTGGGCAGTGTGGTAGGTTCTGTTGTGTTAAACTCTTAAAAGGAGAACGCTGATCTGCAGTTGAGATCCTAGGAACAGGCTGTTAGCACGATCGCCAGGTGGCTGTTAGTATAATACGTGGTGTTCATTAAATAAAACCTGTAGTAAACGCTTGATTCGAATCAGTTGTTCACGTGAAAAATGCACCCAAAGAACTTCAGTTTTTCTGCGCAGGATTTCTCTTTTAATATTTGGGGGCCTTATTACGTAAGCCCATTTCGTTATCTGTTGTCTGCAAGCTATTTGCTTTGAATATCCTCTACGCTGTCTCACAGGTCTACTTACTTGAGACATTGCTTCTCGCCTTTCTGCCTAAGCATCTCTAGCAGTGAGTCTGGTCACTTAAATCATAAATCTTTGCTTCTCCTGGCTGGCAGATTTATAGACATGAATAAGGACATGAGAGCTTTCAAGATTACATATGTACTTTCCAGTGCAGATTTACACTGTAGTCCCTCTCTCTTCTTTCCCTTTCCCCACCTCCTCACCATGCATGCATGTATATTTGCATAGTTAACCACTTTTCATCAATATTGCTATGGAAAAGTTGCCTGTATGTATAACCAGGAAAAATTGTGATCACTCAAAACTTATAAAACAGTCTCCCGTTGAAACTAGCCAAACAGCAAGGCTACAGCTGATGCTAATTCACTCTGCTCATTGAACCAAATGTTCTTCAATATGTTTTCTGCAGTATTTGCTTTCTCTGATGTCAGTTAAAAATAGCATGAATGAAACGCCATCCAATAAATTAGAACTGGTGGAAATTCCCACTTCATTTGCATAAGGAGTTTTGAATGTGCATATTCCTTCAATATTTTACCATGGTAAAGTTGATTTTGGATATGAAAATACTAAAACTTTGGGTCAAAAAATAGCAAGCATTTCTCAATAATATGTGCATATTAATTAAATTGCATTTTTGTTGGGAAATTATATTATAAAATTTCAGCTTTTTTTTTAAATAAAAGAAAAATTATTAAACATCACCAGTATTATTATTTTAACGTACAGGAAGTTTTGCTCAGAAAAGGTAGTGTTAATATGCAGTTAATAACAGAGTAGACAGGATGTGCTTATTGGATTTGTATAGTTCGGTATTTTTTACTCTTTCATTTTATTTTTGTGTTGTGATTTCTTGAACTGAATCTTGCCGGGGGAATGTTTAGATTAATCAGATTGGCTGAGGAGAAAAGATTTTTCTTACAACACGTTTTAAGCTAGTTTCCCAAACTATGAACATCTCAGTTGTATATCCAAAAGCAAAGACTGCAGCTCCAGTTTTTATGACCAGTTGTATAAACAAAGTTTCAGTTCTGGGGAAGTAAAACAGAAATTTGATAGACATAATAGGGTAGGTCTTGGCTTAATTTGACTGTTTCATATCTCTTCTTTCGTGGAAGTTGCTTTACAGCCTTTAAGCCTAGTCCACAGTTTGTATAATACTCCACTCTAGACCACAGGTTGACTTTTGAGCTTGTACATTCAGTCAATATCCTCAGAAGATGGTAGCTTCCAAAATATCAGCTTCCTTTGAACACTCTTTAGGAGAGACTTTATCTTTTACTTTTCCAGTTCAAGTGATGATGGAAGCAGCAGATAGTAGCTGTATATTATATCTCCCTCCACTGAGTCTGTTAAATATTTTGGTGACAAGCGTAAACATCAGAGATGTTTAGACATCACCTTTAACCATATGTTTATCTTTGTATTTTTCCTCATCTTGTTAATGAGCTTGGTGAAATGGAGCATACAGTGTTGGTGATCTTGGCAAGTATATTTGTATTTTTCACAGTTTGCAGATCTTTTCCAATGCTAAAAACTGTTGGAATCAGATCTATTTCTGAAAAGATGTACCCTGTAGTCCTATTGAAAGAGATCCTTTGGGTGACCAACACAGTCCAGTTTTCTCATTGTTACGAGTTTGTATGAGACAGCTTTGAGATGAGTAGTTCCTGTAGCGTCAGTGCTTCAGTATTCGGTTTGAGAACCTGAACAAACTGTGTCGTCTGCTAAACCGTATTAGGATGTGCCCTGGAGACCTGCCTGTTTGTAGGGGAGTATGATTGTATCAGAGAGATTTTGTATTGAGATTAGACCCTGCTCATCATCAATGAAATTGGACTGACTTGTTAAATCGACCGTTGTAATTTTCTACTTCTCATATGAGATACAAACCCTACACCTGCAGTTTTGTCATGTCTTGAGTGTGTGCACACTTTTTTAATGCCAGAGCTGTCCACAGACTCTCTTACACTGGCAACATCTTTTGAAAAGAGTATAATTATTAAAAATACGGAGTTCATTAGCTTTTAGAAAGCAGAAACTTTCTGAAGGCATATGAGGAAAACGTATTCATCCTTAATATTCATTAAAGGCCTCTTTTTGAAAAGATCATATCAAACACAAAGCGGAGCACAGCAGATGAGAGAAAACAAAAAAACAACCTGGATAATATTTCAAAGGGGTACATTCAGAAACTGAGTACATCAGTGATAGGTGTTCATGTTTATATACTCATACATATTTAGTGAGATGCTTTGTATACAGACACAAATACATCAAGGGTTTTACCATCCTGCAAATAAAGCCGGTAGAAGACCTCTGTATGATGGCTGTGCTGGTCTGCACCGCAAAGCTGATCGCTCGCAATATATGCTGCAATAGTGGTTCAGTGTTGTTATTTTCCAAATGCAACCCACAGAAATTTCCCATTGACAAAATGAAACCTGTTACCTGATGGTTCAGGTTGCTTCAGTGAACAGTCACCTTTGAATATACTTTTTTCATAGCACAGCTCCCAGCAGGAGGACTGGATACTAATATTATGCAAAAAGTAATCTAAGGCTGAGTAATCATTAGGAAGTCTCATGTTGCCATGGAATTAAACACCCGTAGGTGGTAGGTCATGGAGCTCTGATTTGGATTCTTTTATTCTCCAGTCAAAGCCTTTTTTTAAAATTTTGTTCTAGAGGAATTGTAACACTCTTTTTTTTCATTTGGAAGAAAATCTTCAAGGGACTTAAAATTCATTGAAGCAAGAGAGAGAAGCTAACGTGAGATCTCATTCTTTTTACTGAAGGACCTGGGTCAAGGAACGTGTTTGGAAGATTGTTAATTATTCCTAATAGAGGGGAGGGTGGTTAGAAGACAAACTTAAATTGCTTATTTTTTTCTGTTTCTGTGAAAAAGGAAAGAGAAAATTTTCACAGCTATTTAGAACTGTTAATATTGTCTGGTAAAAATGGGAAGACAACTTATAAAGCAAGGCAGTTTCTGATAAAGACACCATGTTTAGGAAGAAAAAAATCCTGCAGGAGAACAAATTTGATGAAGCTCTGTAAAATTATTTCTGTCTTAAATTTACATGCTCTTTCTGTTTTGCAAGCACAGTAGAGGTGACAAGAAAATGGAATAGACTGATTTTTGCGTAACAGTTGCTGTACTGCAGGTCTGGAAGATGGAATATATTGTTTTCTACTTAAAAAAATAAATTTATCATCCAAGGGGAATACACACCAGGGAGCCTAACTTTGGGGTCAAATAAATTCCTTGAAATTGTCATTAAAAATCAAATTCTTAAAATCACACCTAAACATTTAATAATAAGGACAAACCTACATAAATAAAACAGGATTGATTTTTTAAAAATCACTTTTGGGAGGACTGCTCCCCTGAGAATCTGCTGGGAGTCTACTGGGATCACTGCTCAGGCTGGATGCAGACAGCCAGCTGTGTAGTTTTTACCAGCGGAAGAAATACTAACATTATGAGAAGCTTTAAACTTCTTAGATTCAGATTAGAGACAAAATGCTGCTAATACTAACTGGGAACATTTATTTAGATTTACTGCTGTTAGTGATAATGACATTACAGAAGAGCTGTCTTAGAAAGACCATTAGATGTAGTAATCGCATGTTAATTTCATTTATGTTGAATAGAAGATTAAAGAAAACCAAATCAGTCCAGCAATTAAGTTTTTTTATATTAAGAGAGAACACTTTGAAAAATCATAGAATCATAGAATGGTTTGGGTTGGAAGGGACCTTAAAGATCATTTAGTTCCAACCCCCCTGCCATGGGCAGGGACACCTCCCACTAGCCCAGGATACTCAAAGCCCCACCCAAATCAAGAGATTTGGTGCCTGAAGTCTGTTGGACTTAAGAGTTTGGGGACTTGGAGATTGAAGGAGGTTTGGAATTTCAATCAAAAATCAACCTGAAAGATGTGTTAGGTTTGCATCTGTCCGAAATGCAGTGGTAAGGATCCAAGCTCAACTGGTAAAAATGGAAAGCCTAAAAAGAGTATCAGTAAAGAAACTTACACCAAAACCTAGATGTGAAAGTGTTCACATAGTCACATTTGCCAAAATTATGCTGATTTTGACCTTCCTTGCAAAATAAATTAAACTAGATAAAGATTTTAGCCAGATGAGGAGATTAAAACAAGCGAACAAATAAACCAACCACCATGAACTGAAGTTATGTTACTGTGTAGATATGGAACTGAAGTTGTGGTAGTGTGTACAGATCTGTTACAGTATTTTGGTCTCTGTGTTCAGAAAAAATGAAATATAGTATGGGAGAAAAGCACCCTGTCGAATTAGAATCTTTGGAGCAATGAAAATTACTGTCCCAGAGAGGAATTCGGAAGTTAAGTCAGTTGAAAAATGCATCATGCTATGCAAGTAAGATCTATAAGTTTGTATACGCTATTAAGATAGTAAAAGAATTCAATACCATGTCCCTGTAATGCAAAAGAAACTGATACTAGTAAAACTTGTCTGTCATTTATTTACTGATCTGATTTCCTATAGTCAATAAAATAGGCTCTTTGAGTTTTCAGGCAGGACATCAGCCTTACGAACAAATTCATCTGTAAGCTTCAAAACACTCCTCTGAACAGTCTCTGAAGTATGCTGTGATATACAGAATGAAAGATGGTTTCATGGGCTATTTCCAGCCTAACATGCATTTTCAATCTGCAATTATTTAAACTTTCTCAGAAGAAGGAAAAAAAAAAAGAAAAAAGTCGTTGGGACTTTACACACCTCAGTAAGTGTTGTGGTGTTAGCAGATGTTCTTAGTAAAGCCACATTTTCCAGATATCCCGCTGTTTGCCTATTGCCAGAATGACTCAGCTTGTTTACTTTAGTTTTATCTAAATAATTATAGCAAAATTTAATTGCCTGAACCAGATAGCGTTCAAGGAGAACCCATTAATATTAGAGGCAAAAGCTGCCTAGGGATTTTTAAATTAGAGACAGTCCTGGAGTCCTTGATATTTTTTTAACTCGGGCAGCTAATTTCTGGATTTTCTGTTGATAGGTGAAGCAGTGTTGCGGTAAGACCGGTGCAGCCAAAGGCAGCGATACCCTTGTGGACACAGGAGAGGGAAAACTGTGGGTGGGCTGGCAACTGTGTGTGCCTATAGATGGCAGGCGGATTTTGTTGCCCACGTTGCAGCATGGCTCAATGTGCGAGGCATGTGTGCCCAGGTGCGAACGTTGATGTAACGGCAACATAGAAAGGTGTTTTGCTTTAGTAAGAGTGCTGTATGTAATTGTGTGGTGCAGGAGGGTTTTCTCTGTAAAAATATGCTGTTTAGGAGCTCCACGTTGTAGTGAGTTTGTCTGAACGTCCGGTTATGCTTTTTTTCCTGTATCCATTTATAGACTCCTGTCTACAAATGTCTCTTGTAGGATCTGGTTGATTTGATATTTCTCTTATGTCACAGCTCAATGCTTTTTCTTCTGCTAATGAAAATTTGATAAAAACACTCACTATCATTAATATTTGACACAGTAGGCATTCTTTTTGCTAATGGCATGCCAAGTAATGTTGTTACTTTGAATAGCCGTTACAATACCAGGTGGTTTTATTACTTCAGACATCACTACTTTAAGGTTTTCTTCTTTAAAAATTACTGCCTATTAACTTTCAATAGTCTAATTACAGGCAGATTTGAGGCACTAACTAGAAAAAAAAAATAAACAGTCTGCAATATTCTGAATTCCTGGAGGTATGTTAAATAACTTTATTTACTGAAAGAGAGGCAGTGTGTGCCCATTTTAACTTTCTTTAAAACCAAGCCTACTGCAATGGACACTTGCGTAACACCTTGTGTTTAAATGGGACAAAAATATGGTTGTTATAATTCCTTCTTTTTTTTTTTTTTTTTCAACGCTGTTTTGAAAGTTTCATCTCCTTTTCCTACCCATTACAAGCCATCTACACCTACTTACATGTTCCTGCCAACCAAAACCAAATTCAGACCAGTTACACAGATCTGAATTTGGAATAACTGCATTCTTTAGGGAAGTGTGTGATTGGTGAATTGGACTAGATTTGGATACAGCTTTTCACAGTGAAGACAGAAGAATGATGTGAGAAGAGCCTACAGCTTTTTTCTTTTTTTTTTTTTTCCCCCACTGTGATATAATACTCTATTTTAAATGGATGGATGGATGAGGTTTAGTAAAGAACAGGATGAGAGGAAAACCTGCGAGAAATGCAAAGTAAATATGCCACTAGTTTCATAGTAAGTATTGTAGGTACACAGCAAGGTGGCACAGAACAGGCAACATTTTTGACGGGGCTCCAAGATACCTGATATTCTTGTCATGGGCAAGTCTATAATTAGCCTAAAACCCTCCACATTGCTTGAGCTATACTGGGTACCAAAACCAATGGTTTCCTGCTGGGCTAAAATAGTCAGCTTCTTACTGGCACTGATCCACGTTTTCCGCCTCCAAAACAAGTGTCCTGATATTTTGTGTGCAGGAATGCGAGAGTCATGAAACTGAAGAGGTAGGAAGCAAGAGGGAGCCTGTGTCTACAGTCTAGTAAGTAAGGACAAACAACAGGGAGGAAAAGCAGGTCTGTTCAGCTCCCTCCTTCCGAGGATAGTTTGCAGTGTCTGTATCCACCATCATTTATAAGCAAAAATACATAGACATTAAACCTTAATTCTCGTCTGTTTAAGTTAACGTCCTAATTGTCAGGTAATGGAACAAGGCACTGTTGTGGGTGCTCTTGCTCGCTCACGCTGTCCCCACAAACTGGTATGGCCATGCCCCGTGTCACTTTGTCACCCAGGTGAACCCCAGTCTTGGGAACCTGTTTTGGATCTGTGAATCTACTTCAAGAGTGAAGGACCCTTCAAATTTGGAAATGACGATCCAGGCCCAGAGGCTCGATGGTCATTTACAAATTTTCTCAAGTCACGTCCATAAATCAAAATGCAATAGATGTAGCTCCTTGATCACAACAGTACTTTCAATTTTGAATTTATAGGTATATTTGTTCTTATTGTCAATTAACTTTAATTTAGTCATTTCACATACATGAAGTAGATGCTGATCTTCAGGTCATATGATGCCTGTTTTTTTAGTGATCTGAGCAACAAACAGAATTTAGGGTTAGTTTTGCTTTTAAACAATTTCCCTCATGCTATGTGAAATAAATATTTTTCTCTAAGTTCTTAAAATTGTTTCTAGAGTTTCATGATCTACCCCTGTATTTCTTACTTCTCTGTGAGTCAGACTGCTTTGTTAGCAGTCCTTTGTGAGCCTATATCCAATTTTAAGTAATTTCTATTGAAAAAAAAAAAGAGTAGAAAACAGTAATTTGTAAATGACTTAAGAATAGCCATGCTACACATTACATAATCACATCTTGTCCAACCCGAATGTCAACTACAGCAGTTATTTAACTGTTCCTACAACTCACTGGGACATTAACATTGCAAACAAGGATTTCTTTATAAGCTAGAGTTGAACAGATAGTCCAAAAAAATATATTAAAGGTAATTGGAAGAAAATTGTGCCCAAACTTTAAAAAAAGAGCATAAAAAGAGTCAAAACCGAAAACAAATAGTGTGCTGTTATTCCCTTTCTACCTTATGGTATTTAAATACATACCTTACTCTTCATCTCCCCGTTTATGCCTAGGGTTTCTAGAGTCCAAGTCAGGTTGAAAGATGTACTTTGCATTTAAATGTCACAACTTTTTGGGCACTGGTAGCGTGTGGCCTTACTAAGAGACATACAGTTGTGTTTGGTAGCTGGTCTGAAGTGTGAAGTAGCTTTGGAAGGAGCAAAGCCTTTGTCAGTTAATGTCAGGATTGAGAGTTTCATAAAGTAGTGGAAGAGCTGGTGTATCAGCAGACTCTTCACACAGGAGCCATGGTTATTCATAAGCTGTGGCACTGAGAGTCTTATCAGTTACTGTGTCTCTGGACTCCAGGACTGTGCTAAAAGGTTTTCAAGCATCTCAAGTGCCCCAAGGATTTGTGGAAAACATGTCTTCTTTGTCATCTTGATCCTTTTCCTGGGTCCTCTGTTTAGCATAGCCTTCTCAGCCCCAGAGTTCGGTTCTAGATGTGGTCAAAGTGGTTAACTCCCCTTGCAGAAGTAATGCTGTAGTTTTCTAGCTAAAATAAGAGGTTCCTTGATACCATGTATTTCTATGTTGTGTTAGAGGTGAGTTTAATGAATAGCTTTGTTATGAGATTTTGCATTCCCTGGATTTTTATTGCATTGAGCTCTAATATAATTTGCATTGCATTGTGCTTTAACAGCTTTCATCCTGAGTGAGGTAGGATATTGAGGTTTTCCTCTTCTTACTTTTACGGTGTCATTATTTCCGACTCTGAATTTGATCCAGGTGCTTATTATGTATTTGGAACTCATAGATGGCAGGCACGTATTGATGGAGATACAGCTATGTATTGCAGGAACTGCTTGTAGTACAGAGGTACAGTAGGACTTACTTTAGTTATTTAAAAGTAACTGTAATATATGGGTACAGTGCAAAATGGAAATCTTTGTGAGCTCAAATGAGATATTCATAAATATTCTTTAGGATTTAAAGAGAAGGACAAATGCTTCTAGCCTGTGACTGTGCCAGGTTAATTCTTTCAAGATCTAATATGTGAAATTACAGGATAGGAAAGACCACAAGAGAGACCTTGCAGATTACTGTGTTTGTCGCAGTGCCTTTCAGACCGTTCACTGAGAATAAATTCTGAGTGAATTCATGATGCTGTAAATAGATATTGTTGAAATTGAAGACCTGAATAAGGAGGTTCTGTGCTTGTTACCAAGAAAATAAAGGAATATATATTGTCAGTAATGGGAGCTGCTTCAGGGGAATGTTCTCTAACAGCCTGTAAGCAGCTCTTAGTTTCTGAGATCGAAGCTCCATGCAGAGTTACTTGTCCAAATGATATTGCTGCAGTCGGATGTCAGTGAGGTTTCCTTTTTAAAGCGCATAAATAGTCTCCATTAAACTACAGGGATTTTGTCAGCTTTTGGGAGTTTCTGCACTTCAGGAAGGGCTATGCCTGCATAATGTAGGGGGGCAGCCTTTCTATTCCAGCAAAATAGTCATCTGGAATAATTCCAAAAATGCTTGCATTCTTATAACTCATGTTTCAAATTAGCAGGGCTGTATACTGAAGACAACTTGTGCAGTTCTTGTTGCTGTCCCAGAATATTGACATAACTGTATTTTTTGTTGTGCATTTATCATTGGAACATATAGGGACGCATCTTCTCCAAGCTCTCAAATGGATGGCAAAGGAACAGCTTTCTGTGATGTAAAGTAAATTACAATAGCTGTATCTGTATTTTCCTATTAGCTTTTCATATAGTCTTTATGTATTTTAATGGAATAATGAATCTCACTTTGCGCTAGTACATAAAGTTGAAGAAATTATTTAAAGTAGAAGAGAATAGTTCCGTTGGAAAAGTATGAACATTTCTGCTTTCATAAGATGCCAAGCTTCTGAAACATGTTTTCTGCTTACATGGCAAGTTTGGAAAATAAGTCACTTTTGGACATAATTAGATAAAGAACGTCCATGATGACTACGGTTATCTTAACGTGTTAGTTATAACAGAGTTTCCAGATGAGCTATTTCTCAACAGATCACAGGGACAATTTCTAAACATTATAATCACAGAATTTCTAAACCTTATAATCACAGAATAGATAATTTCTGAATGAAATTAGAACATAATTCTACTATAAATGCCCCAAAAGTCCCTTAAGAGCGCCTACTGAACAACTCGTAATATTATCTGCTCTTCCGTGAGTATTCCTAGCTTTGGTGGCCTGTTTCCCCCATATTTTCCAGAACTATCTTTCCCTTTCCTTTCCACTCATATGAAATAACCTTCCTGGAATAATCCATAAGACTTCTGTTTCAAATCTTTCTTCAGTGATATTTCTTACCTTTCTTCTGATGAACCTCACGATGCAGTTAGGTGGACAAGCAACTGAAAATATTTGGTGCTTAACGTGGGGGGCGGGCATGTCTATTTGTCCTCCTTTTTAAATAGCCTACAGGAATATTTCTCAAAAGTATTGAAAGCTGCTTCCATGTCTTTATCACCCTTTTTAGGAAATATTTCATGGTGCTCCATCATACATCATATTCATCCTGTGGATTAGTCCTTCATCCAAGTCTGGGGAAATGACGATTTAGGGAGCATACTTGGGACATCTGAATGTATTTCTGTCTAGCCATCTTAATACTTCTTTACCTTATTCAGAAATTCTTCAGGACTGATGTTACGTATTTTTGTGTGTGTGGTTAGAACTTCGTACATCTGGGAACAACTTCAGTAAACTGGTAAACACTTGGACGTGTATGTTTAATGTCATTCTTGGGTATACTATGATGAGATCTGACACTGCAACTGTGTGTGCATTGAGAATGGGGGAAGTGAGAGGAAAAAAGATCCTCATCCCCAAACACAATTTTTTAAAGTTTGAGTGCGTTCTTCCTACAGCAGCATACACTTGCTCTGCGTTTAGCATTAGAAGTAGCATCGCTGTCAGGCCTTCCACTCAGAAAGTGTTTATAATCCACATATTGTGTGCATTAGAAGTGCCTAACTAGGCAGAATATGTGACTGCCACCATTGCTACTGTAGTTGAAGTTGGCCTCATTTTCTTTCAAGTCGCCTGTGATCTGCAAACACAGTAACAAAGAGGGAAAAAAGAAACTAAATGAAACAGTAATATATATCTCCTGGGTATTTCAAAGCCACAGAGTGCTAATTAAAATCTCAGACTTAAGTATCTGATCCTTGGGGGTATAAAGCAGTGCATAGGTTAGCTAGAAACCATAACTTCATAGATAAGCAGTTGCAAAATAAAAACATAATTGTACAGAGCCAGTTAAGTTGGATGATAGTAGAATTTTATTTGAGTAGGTATTGGTTTATGCATCTGAAAACTGCAATTTATTTTTCCAGCATTTGCAAATATTATCTGTGTTGTTAGATACTTCAGCTGTAAGATGCCAAGAGATTATCAGACGTGGTGCAACAACTACCATTGGGCTTTGTGCATGATGTTCAAGCTGCGCCTTCTTAGAATATAACTCCTCTCCCACGGAGAGCATCCCATCTTTGCTGCCTCACCTCGTCACATGACAGGGGATGATACATATTGTATAGAAATGCTAGTGAGAAACCATTAGAGCTTAATGCTCAAGAAATTTCATGCTCATACTTTTTACCCTGTCTTCTTTACCTTCAAAGTATTTCCAAATGAATCAATTAATACACTTGTTTTCCTCTACTCTCATGTTGTAACCAGCTGAGTGGTAATGTGGGATCTGTGACAGAGAAGGGCAGAAATAGAAATGGTGTGTGGAAATAGCTAAAATTGGACTATAAGAGCAGATGCACGATACAGAAGGAACTAAAAATACCTTCTGGATAGACATGTGTGTGTGCATACACAAACGGGAACAAAACTTTAATGGCCAGTATACAGATTCTGTTGCTTAGGGATTTTATTCCTTTAATGATCTCTTGATTTTCACTTCCCCTTTTCAGAAGTTTTTTTGGGGAGTTTGGTTTTTGGGGTGTTTTGTCTGTTTTTTTTTTCTTTTTAAGATCAGAAGCAATTTATTTCTTTACTGTTTGTTATTTGGTATATCTTTACTATATCTCTTTTATACAAGCACATGTAAAGATCCAAATTAATGATTCAACTGAAAAAAAAAAAATTAAAAAACCTTTACAAATCCAAAGCAGTATGTAACAATACTGTGCAAATATTAAACAAATCAGACTCATAGATGTTAGGGAATTCACAAGTTGTGGTTGTGTGTTAAAGTCTCTTTTACTTTATCATTATTTGATCCCTCCATGCTTCAGCATGGCTGTTCCCTCCTTCCTCTGCCATCCCTTACAGGACAGCACCAGGAGTACAAAAGACTGAGTCTTCAGTTCTCTTTTCCGTGTCTGTAATAGCAGTAGCCTGGGGATATCAGGAAGGGAAATTGGGAAGGAAGTCCTGCTTCTGCCCTCTGGGAGATGCTCAGTGGTAGTTTTACGAGATATCAAGGTGCTGGAGTGAGTGCAGAGGAGGGCAACGAAGCTGATGAAGGGCCTGGAGAATAAATCTTATGAAGAGCGATTGAAGGAGCTCAGACTGTTTAGTTTGAGGAAGAGGAGGCTGAGGGGAGACTTCATCACTCTGTACAACTACTTGAAAGGACGTTGTAGAGATGTTGGTGCTGGTCTCTTCTCACAGGTAATTAGTGATAGAACAAAGGGACCGGCTTCAAGCTGCAACAGGGTAGGTTTAGACTAGACATTGGGAAAAAATTCTTCCAGTGTCTCAGGTCAGACACTGGAATAGGCTGCCCAGGGAGGTGGTGGAGTCACCATCCCTGGATGTGTTAGAGTCGTTTAGATGTGGTGTTGGGGCGATATGGTGTAGGGGAAAACTTTATAGAGTGGGGTTGATGGTTGGACTTGATGATTTCAAGGGTCTTTTCCAACCTGAATGATTCTATAGTTCTATGGTTCTATGCGGTGAGTGGGCAGAAGCTGTAGAGGAGATGGATCCTGCATGATGCAGGCAGGGCCTTCAGAAAATATCTCTGTAAGGTCTGAGGACTTCTAAAGAAGTCTTTTAATCACATGAAAACACTTCTGGAGGTTTGTATTTTGTCCAGGCTTTTGCTTTTCTATGGAGCTGTGTAAATCACAGAAAAACTAAACTTGATCAGTGAGAAGTTTTATGGAATCAGATGGTTTGGGGTCTGTTTCAGTCCTGCTTCCCCTGATTTCTTTAACCTGAAAGATAATAAACTTTCCCCTAACTGTCTCTAACTTTTGGGAATCAGTTGAGTAAATCATCCTGAGGAAAGACAGTAAACATGGAAGATTTCAATCCACTGTTAAATTTTTCATGAATTTTCATAAGCAGCTGGTAAACAACATTTTATAATGGGAGGTATCAAGCAGCTTCAACTATAACATTGAATTGAATGTTCAGTTGAAGTGAACTGTAATGTTCCATTTAATGTAATCTCAGTAATGTGTTTTGCAGTAGAAAGGGGTCTCATGATGTGGTGTAGACAGTATTATACACGTGAGTTGCAAAGAAACAAAAGTTCTTGGCACCAAATATCTTACCTTTGAAATGTGTCAGTGTTCTAAATATGAGTCACAGAAAGGAATAATTTAGTGTTTCTTTGTGCATTTCTTGAGACGCACTTCAGCGGAAGTACAAAATTTTAAAATTGCTATTTTATTTTTAAAAATTATCTTAAATAATGCTATTAATTACAGCACCAAGTATACCATTGCATGTTTTACATTGGCATATCTGTGAAGCATGGTGTCTGGAGAATGATCCAACTATGCCATCTGGGACTTCTCATGCAATTATTTGCCCAAGGGTCTAAGTCCTCAGAAAAGTCAGGTGCTCAGAGATGTCTGAACATATAAATCATCAAAGCAAAAATAAAAAAATTCAATAGAATTTACTAGACATCTTTTATGTCAAAAAGTTTTATGAAAATGTTCAAAAATTTTCAATGTTTTATCAAGATCTAGGCATATGAGCTGGCTTTGGTAAAAATAAATAAAAGAAATACCTGTATTATTAAAATATTTTCTCTTTTATGACTTTATGGAGGGGGAAAAAAGTTTTAGGTAGCTTGATGTTTGAACTGTTGAAGAAAAGGTCATTTTAAAAGAAAGTTACATTGAGCTCAAAAGCCTTTAAAAGATGTAGAAATGAAAAGATAGAGCCATGCAGATCATGGTATTAAATCTGAGGCCTGAAGTAGATGCCAAACCTGTCATTTTAAGCCAATCGACATCTTTGGACTGAAAAAATGTTACATCTGGCCCTCTGCTGAACTTCTGTCTGTAGTACCCCTTACCCACACAATGCCAGTGTATATACTGCTACACAGCATGCATTTGAAAAAATAAAATTGCCTCCATGATGAAAGGAGATTGTGTTTTCTAACACAGTGTGACTGCTAATGGTAGACTACAATGAATACCTGTGGCAACCCAGCAGATTGAAAATAACACGAAAAACAATCAAAAAATGCTATAATACCAAGAACAGCAGTAGAAACTGTGATACTTGCAATCTTCTTTAACTTGGACATGTAAAGGATTGGTGTCTCATACTGCGACTCCTCCTTCGCCAGGTCATCACCATTCTTACAGCTGACGCTGGTGGTCTTCCCTTTGAGTTTCTCAAATTCTCTCTTTGTCATTGTTTCCTTGTCCAGACCCAGTGTTCCTTGTGTTATTCCCACCCCATCAAATGTGGTTTCTCAGGGATTCCTAATTGTCTATTCCTGTCTGGATCACAAAGGCTGCTGCATCCTTCTTCTTTTTGACCTTTTTCAGAGTCTGCACTGTTGATCACACTTTCTGCAGTAGTATCTTCACTTTCCACTCAGGTGTTTTGCTCTTCTAGTTTCTCTTCCTACTTCCTCACTGCTTCAGTGTATCACCACAAAACCAAAGAAAACCCCCCACCTACTCCTAGGGAAGAGGGGAGAGACATGATAAACAGAATAAGTGTCAAGATGTGATAAGATGCTGGTAGACAATATTTTTGTTTCTGGCAAAGCAGTGCTGTTCAGGACGCTCTTCAATATTGTTACCAAGTCAGAGCTTCTGTGTCCTAGAAGTTTCTCAGGAATGCCATTTCTTATATACACTTTAGTTTCAGTTATTACTGAAACATTTGATACCAAAATATCACATGCCCCTTTCTTCTTACTGATGAAAACTAATTTTTTGCAAATGCAAAAATGAAATTACTGTAATATGTATTTATGTTAATGGGAGAAACTCTATTATATCAAGGTCTTTCAGTGTTTTCTTTTTTCTTCTTGTAACTCTAATTAGACTCGGTCTTTGTCATTGTTCTGCTTTAACTTCAGTGGTCTTACATGTTTGGAGTGGCCGACAGGATTTCCTACTTATGCTGGTGGTATTGGTTGTGGTAGAAGCAAACTCACTGTCAGAAAAAGCAGAAACTTGATTACAAGTTTGGAATATTAAACAAACACAGATATTTAGATATTCACTCATACCCCTTAAATAAGACTTATTTCCAAATTTCATTTTTCCGGTCCTTTTCAGAGTAAGAAAAGAAATAATCAAAAGGACATATGTAGAAACAAGCTTTAAATATCATTGCAGAAAAGTGTATAATGATTAATAATGTTTAATGATAATAAAATTTAAGAAAATATGGGAAAAATAGGAATTCTTGTTAGAAGCTTTGTGTTAGAAGTCAAATGTAATCTGAGAGAAACACGAGCAGCTAGTATATATTGTTGTAGACCCTTTGTGGTAATTGAACTGAAATCAAGATGTGCAAGCTGAGAATGTGCACTGAAGTGTGCATAGTAAACATCTGCTGTTTAAAAAAAAATTTAAAAATATTTGGAGAGTGAAGTAAACTGCGAAAAGTCTGGTTTCTGCTCTTTTCTCTTTTAAGTCATTTAGCCCTCTAGACCATATTTGTAAATCTGAAAATATATTAAGGCTGTTTGATTATGGAAATCATAAAACCTAAGATGTGGGATATGGTATTAAAAGAAGGCTAACTATCTGGCTAAACCAATTCAGTCTGTTTCCTTCAGGTAGTCAATAGGAGGTACAGGTAGAAAGTTATGGAAATTCAAAAGAAATGAGGGGAAAAGTTTTGTAAAATTGACAGTAAAAAAATTGGTAGGACCGGATTGCTTCTTGGTTTGTTTTTATAGCATGCTTTGAGAATCAGTTTTCTTTATCGGTGCATATGCTAAAAGAATCCTTTGCTGCAGTCTCTCTCCATTGCTTCCTGGAATTTGAAAGTGAATTACATAGCTCTGTTTTTCATATAGGTTTATTTTAACGAAGCTGCAAAATTACTAGGTTTTTGACCAGTAAACTTAAGAAAAATTACCCATCTTAGGGAAGGTCAAGCTTCACTAGGATGGGTGCAGGCGTTCTCATTACTGCCTACAACATGCCTCATCTTACTTCAGGTCATGCAGCTGATAGTTTTCAGGGTGAGTCTCCTAATATGAATCTTGGTGCTGTATCTGATAACAGCTTAAACCAATTGGTTAGTATTCCCTCTGTGTAAGATGAAAAAGGGGAAAGCAGATAAGACTGTCCCTTGTCTCCCTTGTTGCTTAGTAGATTGTAAAATAAATCCAGATAAGTGAAGCATAAGGCTTTTGCTTTATGTAGGTGTTCTCCACTTCTATAGTACCAATACAGTAAAATCACCACATATTTTCCCACCCCCTACGTATATAAAGAAAAAATAGCTTGTGCCTGAGATGTAAAATTAATCTTGTGGAGATCAGCAGCACGCTGCTATGCTGAAATTCTATTGCTTCCATAGAGATTAATTTTCCGTTTCAAATTGCTAGGGGAGCCATAAAATATTTAGATACCTACGTATGTAGAAATCTTTTGTTGGATACAATTGTGTCCAGATATAGAAGATCTGCAGTTACCTTTAGGGACTGGATCTATGCAGATTAAAAAAAAAAAAAACCCAAAACCAAAAAAACCCAGCAAACCAATACTAACATCTAAAATTAATGCTGTAGAACTTTCCATATTATTTAAACTAACCTTCAGATTAAAATGAAATTGGTTGCTCATTTGCCATAATAATAAAAGGCAATTTTTGTATTGTATTAAACCAAGGATGGATGTATAGTTCTGATAATCTAAAAACCTTCCTCACCAAGCTGAACTGGAAAAACAATGCACATCTCTTGTATAACTTCTCCAGGTTTTATTAGCTCCTTTATTCTCTCCGTGATGCAATTTAGAAAGAAAACATAGCATAAACCCTTTTGAGATACATTAATGTGTAGAAATTGGTGCAGAAATAGAAAAAGATAACAGAGCAGACCAAATTCTTTACAGTCATCTTTGAACTATGGTGCATCCACAAAAGTCTTGCAGAAATTCTTCCATGGAAAGGGGGAATTTCTGCCCAGATTCATCTCTACCTGTTTAGGTGAGATTTTATTTCTGCCTTTTCCCTCCAGCATAGAAGGCACAGAGGAACCCTACATTGTGGTGACAATTAGCTGCTACGTACTTCACCAAGACTCTGTTATCAGTGGTAGAACTCCACACATCCAAGTGATATGTTTAAATGTCTGTCCCCAAGAATCACAGCTCTCCATTTGACTCCTTGACTTTCTCCCGTCCTGGCTCCCATGCACTCACCTCTCCTGTCTTAAGGGAAGTTTAATGTTTCCTGTGAATTTTCTTCAAACAAAGAGTCCATTATTTAATCCAGTGCACCCAGATGTTCCAGTTGGCCTCTGGAGGGGGTGGGGGGTGAAGAGGAAGTGAGAATCAGAAACAGTAAAACTTTCATAAATGGCTGTTCTGTTGTTATGTCTTTTGAAAATGGAGTATGTGCCCGCTGTGTTCCATAATCACATGCATTGCATTAAGTACAAGCCAACGCATTTCATTCAAGCACATCTAAATATTAGAGGGAAACCAGCACAAGGAGGTATGGTTGAAGGGAAAAATTAGGGGGAAGAAGAAAGAGTTCTGCCTAGATGAGTGAGTAATAACTTGATTGGTAGACATTTATAGGGCAATATTGAAAGAGCAAACAACTGTAAGTCATCTAATTAGGAAACTGAGAAAAAAATAAGAAGAATAAAGAAAAGACGAACTGAAGAAGACGTGTACAGCAACGGCTGTTAAAGTGTCTGTTGAATTGCTCTTTATAATAAAGAAAGGGCGGCAGTGTATCTGGTTTACACAAGGTTTCTCTCAAGTTACAGAAGGCAATGGTTGTGCCAGTGTAAAACTGGTAATTTTGTTAGTGCTTGTGTTTGGCCTGCCTTGCGCAAAAGTTCTGAGCAGATGTTTGTAATAGTTTGTCATTAGTGGATGTATAACCCTTTCTTGTAAAATTATTATGTTATGCTCACCCACAATGAATTCAAATAAAACGTGTCGGTCAGTGTATGCGTGTATGCTGCCATATCAATAATAATTTGCAGGATGATAGAGATTGTTTCAGCTGCCTAATTCAATATGGGAAGTCAGTGAGATCATAAATCATGGAACAAATTATCTTTTATCTTAAAAGAGAGTGAAAACACTGCGGTTAGATTTATGTGAGTGGACATATGCTCTTGCACCTAGCTGTTCTGAAAGCAAATTAGTCCAACAGTTTTCCATACGGGTACATTTGAATTTTCAAATCAATAGTTACAACAGCACTTATACTTTTTAGGAGTCCGTCTTTATTTTTTGTCATCATGTCACTCATTAAATAAATAGATTATTTGAAAGCCCTTTTAATTCCAATATTTTTTTTTATTCTAAATAATTTGCCTGGCTGGTAGACTTTAAAGTTTGCATACACAAGCAATTTCAGTAGCTTGAAAAGTAATTGCACATCAGCTCAACTGTAGCAGTTGTCCATGTGCACATAATTTTATGTTCTTCTATTCAGCTAAGCCATGTTGCGTTAACTCACTCTTACCATGCATATCTGCAGATTATTGCTGTGACTCAGCTGACACTCAGTAACTCGGTAAGCTGCAGTAACCTGATCATCTGCTTGAGCCCTTTTTTTTTTTTTTAATTACTGTTTTAAAGCAGAGCTAACAAAGTTTCTTATTTCTTTTGCTTTTTAAAAATACCTTTCCTCTTTTGATTGGGCATGGATCCATTTTTGTGTGTGTGTGTGCTTGGATCAGCCAGGTTCTGCACATTAATTTGGGGCCAGGAAGCGAGAGGGGTTACTAAGACCTGTGTCCACAGCTGCGCCTCACACCGCTGTGAAAAGTAGAAGTCAAACCTCCTTCTCTGTCAGAGATGCTGGGAGCGAGAGCACTCATCAGCGAGCTCAGCACAGACAAGCACTTTGGAGCCACGAAACAGTCTCCTGCCCACATGGGAGTCTGCAGGAAAGGGTGGGAGGTTGACGGCTTTTTGGATCTGGCCCCATTTCATCTTAATCTGCTCTGGCTCCTGATCTTTTCAAAGTCTCCCCATTGTGCGTGTGATTTCTGCTAAACACGCAGAGAAATTTTTAAGATCAAGACCATATGATATAGCAAGATTAATCTACCCTTTGGCCTTCACCTCTCCCTCCCACTGGGGGAGAGGTTTGGTTCTGCTAATTTGTCATGTTACTTTTTTTTTTCTCCTGCCGTCATTTTTTTCCTCCTCATGGTTCACCTAAATTGGGGATTTGGGCCCAAACACTCTCAGCATATAATGAAGATAAATAGAATTCTTCATGTCCACTACACGAATTTTGAAGACATCATTGTTTATTTCACCCAGTTTTAATGTGGAGAATTTGTAACTCATTTGTAGAATATAAGTGTTTTTTCACTTTTATTATATATTGTGGCTGAGTGAATCCCTGTAGGTCTGTGAAGCAGATGTGTTAGTACAGCCGGCATAACAGCTTCATTCCTTCCCTCATCTTCTGCAATGCAGTCAAGTTTCGAATTGTTATGATATGCAGTAATTAAATATGAATAAATAAAATATCACCAGATAATGAAGCCGCGGTCCCCTCTGTCATGTTAAATCATTGATGAGGTGCCTGTGAGTAGGAACTGTGGCTGATGATGTCTTCTGCCTTAAAGTCTCTGATTAGTTTTGAGAGCATTTGTGTAATTTTTACGTCGTCTTTGCATCAATAGCCAGAAAAAAATCTTTTGCCTCAATAAAATATATAGGGATCATTATATCCTCCTGCCTCATCAATCCATTCCTTTCATGTTTTCCAAAACCTGAATAATAACTGGAAGTGGACGAGTTTTGCAGATAACAACTATGTAATTTAACTGTGTTAACTTGTTAGGTATCCGTCTGTAATTTGCAAACTTGTTAGAATAAGGAGTTAGGGGTTTGGAAACAGATGGAGAGTAGCTCTGTTTTATGTTTCTGCTTTTAAAGTCATAATTACCCCATAAAAATATTAATTTCAGTGAAAGAATGCAAGAAATAATGAACAAAATGAAAATCTTCGTTTACATTTGTCTGTTTCAAAGCAGCCCAGATGTTAATCCAGGTATCTTAGATCCTACAAATCCTACTCTGCTGGAAATAAGGTATGAATTCAGTATTCATGCTCTTCTGAAAACTCCTCCTGTCCCTATAATGGCTTTCAACCCATCTAAAACATTACTTCTGTATCTATGTGTATTATTTTTATAGATTTACAGATTTATCATACTTAATTTCAGACTACTGTTTGCACTGTATTCCTCTCACCCATGAGAGTGCCACAGAATATCTAGCTCATAAGTCACGAGAAAGCTGTCATTTGGTTTCATCAGATGTGAATATTAGGGGAAGGAGCTCCTCTTTGAGCAGGAAGGCAATTTGTGCATCAGGTTGACTATTTTAAAAGGTACTGCTTGTTTGAAACACTTCAGGGGGCTGGAATGCTGTTGCTCTTCTTCAGCTGTGCTAGTTGGTCGCTTAAGACGTATAGCTCAGTCCATCAAGCCTTCCTTGCTCCGGGCTTTAGACCATAACTGCTGTGGAATCACCATTGTCCGGTCGCAGTCTATAGGGTGATGGGTTGGGACTGGAGAATCAAAGTACTCAAAGGCTTGGTTTACCGTGTTCTCTTGTGATTTATCATTGCATTTGCACTGGTTTCTCTTTATAATACTTGTAACTTTTTTCCAATATTTCTTTATTGTTAGAATCACTTTTCCTTAAAGCAGTGTCTCCGGTGCTCTGCTTTTATATGACTGATGAACTGTACCTTCTGTCACATAAAGATAGCATGGAATGCAATAATTTGGAAAGAAATTGGTCTGAGACTGGTTATTTTTCTTCAGTACCATCACAGAATTCCTGTTAATACTAGAGGTGCCCAAGTGAGCTTTGAATAAACCCTTTCACACAGTCACGCAGTCTGCTGCAGCAGCACAGTAGGTAACGTATGCTAATTTACCTTTCCGAGCCCCATTTTCATGTAGTCAGGTTGCTACCAGTACTCAGGTTACATCGTGGATGGTACCTCCAGGTCTCTACACTGCAGTCACCAAGTAAACATGCCTCATTAAAAAACCTCCCATTTGTTCATAGTATTCTTGCAGCATAGGAAAAAAAAAATACGCCTGATCTACACTACAGAGTTTTGGCATCTGGAATTACCTTTTATCTCCACAGGTTTGCACGCAGGCACATGTAAATGTGGAGTAAGCAAACAAAGCCCAGCTTGTGGCACCTAAATAGAACCACATGCCGCAGAGCTCAGCCAGCACCGCAGCTGCCAGCAGAGCGTTCGGCATGCACGCATCCCAGGAGCAATGTCAGCAGCTACGAGCCCAACAACATTTCTGGCGGTGATGTTCCACAGTTTAGGCCCGGCCACGCTTTACATCTCTTGCCCATCTGTTTGTTTTGCATTGTGTTACGTCATCCCCATTGCAATATTTAAGCTATAAAAGTCATCGGGGGATCGTGCAGAGGGGGAAGCTGCCTTATGCAGGTCGCCTCAGGGAGAGCTTTCTATTCATAGGGGTTAGTGTCAGAGAAAGTGCAGAGGCTTTTTTTGTGGGAGGAACAGACATGTGGGAAGCCAGGACTGACACTAACAAAACCACGGCAAGGTTAGAAGCAAATTGGAAAGTTAAGTCCAGGATGTTTTGTCTTCGATATTTCTCCATTTCAATTACAAAGCGGATTTGTGGTGTTCTTGAAGAGCTTCCTGGGTTCCAGATACTGGTAGAATGGAAATCAGGAATTCTAGGGACTATATTTTGCCATTGGCATTGTTGCCTTATTCAGTTATTTGTGACTTTGAAAAACATTGGTGTATATGTGCTTAAGCTTGCAAGAAAGAAGTCTAGAGGAAAATAGGAGTATGTCCTGTGAATAAACGTGGTTTCTAAGTAAACTTGGTTTCAGCTGCATTTGGGAATGACTTTTCAGAGGAAATTGTCTTTTTGAGAATACAGAAAAAAGTTATTAAACATTGGCTTTGCATCAGGTCTTTACTGGTAGCTGTTTGTTATCTGTTCAGAAACAGCTTCTGAATGTTGCATCCCTTCAAGACTAGGAATACTCTTACTTTTAAATATTGAATAATCCCAACCTTCTAAATGCATGTTTTAGAGAAGTAAGACTTTAAATAAAGAACATATCTGAGAAAATTGTGGGTGACTCACAAAGAATAATATGGCAGAACTTGTTAAATTAATTATTTTTCCATCTTTCATAGTTGCTACATGACTTCAACTGAAAAGCAGCCCAGTGTTTTGTCAACCCATATGACAGCCCTCTTCAAGCACTTCATAGAATTTCATCTTTATTTAAAAAAAAGTTAGCCGTGGATATGTCTCCACATTTGAATTTCTTTAAAATTAATGGAGGAGATACAGAAGTAGAGATGTTTCCTGGACATCACCTTGCAGAACAAAAAATTACCTGGATCAAAGAATTAAAAAAAAATAGATACCTCTACGAAACATCCTTATGTACTATATTGTTAGGCTTAGCGTACTTTGTGAATCATATTAACGTGTCTCATGTCACAGAAGAAGGTCATCTCAAAATGGCATTGTCTAACATGAACTAAGTTTGTGAAACCTAGTAGTGAAATAATTTTGCAAAAGATGACTCTAAAAACAACAATCCACTGAAAGGTTTAATGCTATCATAAATGATACCTGTAATTTTATAAGGTAGCATATAAAGCTTCCAACAATAAACTAATTGGATGTGTATAAATATAGTCATATTGATACATATTTAGCATTCCTCCTGTTCCCCTTTCCCTTCCCACTTGTTGTTGATTATCACTGAAGCACCAGCTAAATATTAAGCTGTAATCCTTGCTTCAGATGTTTACAGTACAGACTGCTTCAGGAGATGGTGTGGGCTAACATGTTTTCAGTTGGTTGGCTTTTATTTTCTTTTTTTTTATGACAACTTTTCTTGAACTGGACTAACATGTGTGATTTTCTGTTTTCGTTTTGTTTTTTCTGCTGGACATGCCTATTTATTGGCGTAAAGATAAAAGATGTGTTTCTAGATCAGATTGAGTTGTGGAAGACGCAGATAGAGCCATGCCTCCTAAAGCACCTCTAGCACCACAAGATTAGTTTAGATCGGTCCAACTAGAGTAAAAAAGGGTATAATCCATGAAGGTGATAAGAAACATCTTCTCTCAGTGTGGTTCCATAATACAGCTGATTTGGAATTAATGTACATACATCTTAATGGTAGGAGAGAATATTAGCCAACAAGATTCTGAGTTGTCTGTGGAGAAAGTCTGAGTTTTTTGGGAGATATCAATTCTGCTAATGCCCTGCCAAGAGAAATTCTTAGAGCTAATCAGTCTGGCTTTTGAAGACAAATAAAAGATTTATATCTCAATAGTCACGCCACTCAGGAAATGATAATCATTTTAATTCACCCATTAAGCAAGCACTTTTCCCTTGCTAAAATGTTCTTGGAGTTTCAGTCATTTATACATTAGAGTGCTTCTCTTCCTTTTACTTATGTTTCAGCTAAATCCAGACAGAAGTGCTGACAGTGAAAAAACTTTGGAGTACCTTCTATGAGTAATACTAGGAAGTATGAGTCAGAAGACTCATAGAATGGATCTGAGAGGTCCCCAGGGAGGACCTGCTGTACCTGAACTTACTTTACAGGTTTTTGACTAACCTGTTTGTATGAAGTTGTAGTTAGGGAGACAAGTCCTCCACATGATCTATTCCAGTACTTCCATATCCTTGCAGTGGAAAACATGTGTCCTCATGTCTGAATTAATCTACCTTTCAGAAACGGAAGATCAGTCTTCTTTGTCCTATTTGTGATGCAACTAATAGTAGGAATTTATTTTTTTTCTTCTTGTTGACAGTCTATTAAGTACTGAAGGCTGCTATTTTGTCTCATCACTTCTTTTCTGAACTAAAGAACCCATTAATGTTCATGTTCATGTCTTCACTGGTCATGTTTCCCAGACTTGTGATTTTTCTTAGTATTCTATCAACCCTCTGAAGGTGAAAGCCTTGTTTCTAAATGGGAAATGCAAAAGTGGATTTGTTGTGTTAGTTTACACTGTAGTAGCCCTGAGGAGAGCAGAATAATTCAGGCATCTTTCCCAGAGCGATCTTGTTGATACCAGCAGGATGATGATTCCTTTTGCTGCAGTACTTTGCTTCAGATTCAGCATGTGCTCCGCTGCAGAACTTACGTCCCTCTTTGTTAGCTTCTGTTTAGCATTTATGCAACTGAGTCTTGTAGCAAGTTGGCTTTTGCCTTTTTTTCTGTTGTTTTTCTGTTTCTTATTCTTTCCTGGTTGTAGTATTTTGGACTTGTTGAGTTCTAATTGTTTATTTTTGATTATGACTTCTCCAGTTTTCAAGATTCTTCTGTATACCTTTTATGGTTTTGCACAATGCTTACAGCTTTACCTGGGGTACTGTCATCTCCAGATTTAAAATGTATACTCAGCTTATTAATAAAAATATTGACTAATACCAGACTCAGAACCAAAAGTCTGGTGAGCTCCTCAGCTCATTCTCTCCTAGTTTGAAAGTAAAACATTGGTAACTACTCTGCTTTGGTTTTCCGATACCCATCTTAAAAACAGTTCTGTAAATGATACTGTCCTAAGTTGCAACTTGTGTTTCAAAATATCAATTAGAAAAGCTTATCACCTCTACTGCCTCCCTTCCACACATTATCCCATCACAGGAAGGCTGCTTTGACACAACTTGTTCTTGACAAAACCATTTAGACTATTATATATCATTTTGATATCTTCTAAGCTTCAAGTGGTTTGTTTCCTTTATTGTTTGATATTGTCACAGGATGGTTGAGGGTGGAAGGGACCTCTGGAGGTCATCTGGTCCAACTCTCCTTCTCAAGCAGGGCCACCTGGAGCCAGCTGCCCAGCATCATGTCTAGACAACTTGTGAATATCCACAAGGCTGGAGACTCTAGTGGGCAACCTGTGCCAGTGCTCAGTCACCTTTACAGTGAAAAAGTGTTTCCTTATGTTCAAAGGGAACCTCCTGTTTTCTGTTTTGTGCCCATTGTCTCTAGTCTTGCTACAAGTGAAAAAAGAGCCTGTCTCTGTCTTCTTTATACCTTCCCTTTGGATAATTTTTTCCAGAATCTCAAGTTAGGCTGACTGTTCTGCAACTCCCAGTTTTCTGCTTTATCCCATTTTTATAGACTGGCACTTGTTTTGACTTTTCCTGGTCTCTTGAAACTTTACTTGTCCTTCACAATTCTCAGAAAATAGCATCTGGTAGCTCAGACGTCTCAGATGTGTCCCTAAATATTCCTCAAATCTACCTAATTTTAAAATGTTATCTAGGGACTCTGTCTAACCTGTTCTCTTCTCAGTGCATCTTGTCTTCTAATCCTGCTGTTGCTAAAGTTATGTTATCTGCCTGGTTGCAGTTAGTCTTTTTAATGAAAATTGAAACAAACAAAAAAATTAAACAGTTGGCTTCTCATATTCATCTGTTTTTAATGGGTAGCTTATATTTGTATATCCTTTTTTTTTTTTTTTTTTTTTTGTGCAAGACTCCTTGCTAATCTAACCAATTAGCTGTGTAAGGGCCCTGGGAATTTAGTTTGTGCTTAACCATTGTGACTATAATCTTTGTCCCACTATAGTGTACTTTGTTTCTTTGAAGAAGAAAAAAAGGCTTTTAAAACTTAATACTGCACAATAAAGTTGGTAGACTGATAATTGCATTAAAAATACGCAGATTACTTGAGAAAAAGCATCAAAGCAGAAATAAACAAGACATTCAGGTCAAATACATATTTTCTGCCTCACCACAAATCAGTTACATGGAAAAATCTGTAACTAACAGGAGACATGGTTAAAGTGTGTTAAAAGTTAACTGTTTTGAATGGATGTTTCTCAGTAATACCTTTAGCTGATGCTTTCCATGTGAAGTCAAAGTTCTGCAAATGGGGACTTTTTTCTTTTCTAACTGTGGAGCTTGTAAACTTCCAAAAGAGTCATTTGAAAAGCAAGAAGGTTGAAAACAAGTGATACTCTTCAGACAGCAAGTAGTAGTACCAGAACCCCATAATTTGTTGGACTGCAGCATTGTCACTTCTCTTAGGCTGGAATAAAAGGAAAAATATGATGGAATGCCTGTGTACTTGATGCTTAGGATGATGTTAATATTTACCATATGGATTGAATAGGAGGTCTGTTTATTCTCAAAGTAAAGAGCAAGATGATTTTTAATAGGTAATATGACAGATATTACCTCTTTGTGCTGAAAAGGAAAGCAAGCCATTGATCTTGCTGAACAGAAAAGTTAAGAACAAATGACTTTGTACCATCCGCTCATTTCATCTCCAAATGCATGAATAAAACAACGCCAAGAAAAATGCCATCGAAATTTTGCAGATAAAGTAAGGCACTTCGGTGATGAATTTTTCTTCTGACTTCACCAACAGTATTTTGAGGGGTATTTACTGTTAGAGCATATGCCCCGTAAAGAAGCTTTTGTCACAGAAAGAAAAAGAAAGCTGTAAGCAAAGGCAGGACACATTTTTTGTTTCACGAGGAATAATGCTGAGGCCATAAATGAAAATAGTACAGTTGATTGCAGTTTTAATCAGTTGTGTCATCTTAACCATTTCCAGTTAAAAGGAACTTTCTGATGTTTGGGTTAGTGCAGTTAGTGTGTTAAACCTGCAGAAGTACAGGGAGGGTTCTGAATGCAGAGGCAAACTAATGAACTTTTATATCAGCATTGGAACAGCTTGGGTTTAGTACACTGAGCAGTGATAAATAAAATCTATGGAAGTGAAGCAGAGTATGTGGGAAGACACACAACACACACATGTTAAAGATCACATGTGTGCTAGTGGTGTGTTTTTCCTAATGACAAACATAATTCTTCTTTCAACTTGGTCTCCAAGTTTCTTAAAAATAATTTCTGATACTGCAATTTCAGTTTCAGAAATTAATTAATATTGTACACATGCAAATTCATTCACATGGATTCACTAGGAAAAATTTCAGATTCGTTTAGGCAGGCAGGTTTTGAAGAAGTCTTCTCATTTTGGCTGCCTACAAATGCAGAGTTGGAAAATATTTATATATTGTGCCTTGTCAGAGAAGCTGTTGCAGTGATGAAAAATGCTTTTTTAACTCCTTCTTATCACTGCTGTGGGTGGAATTTTTCATGATAGCAGATTCGTTCTCTATTGAAAAGTAAAATTTAACATCATTGTATAGCCAAAATATTAACATGGAAGTTTGCATGAGATGATTCTGACAAAAAGGTTAGCACTTGGAGAAGGCAAGAAGATAAAATCTACTCATACACAGTAAGATCATGAAATACAGTGAAAATCTTATGTTACTGTTTGTATCCCCAGCCAAAGACAATGCTTCTAATTAGGGTATGTTCACCAGTTCTCAAAATGTGCAATTTATATCTGTTTATTTATGAGTTAGATTCATCTTTTCTAACTTACAGGTTCCTAAGATAGACTGAGCAGTGATAAGTGTTCCAATGGTACCACCTTGTACCATTGATGGTAGAAGGACCATGGAGCGAAGAGTTCATACGTATGCATCATAGTTTTAATACCAAGTACTAGATGAGTTCAGTCCTCCCGACAGAGTTTTTAAGTTCAGTAGACAGGAGCATGTTTGAAGATAAAGTAAGAAATACTTGAAGCAACATCTTAATTATACGTAAAAACTATTTACCTTTTTTAGAAAAATCTTCTGGGCAACTTCACTGAATTTAGAAACAAATAAAGACTTTGAAAGTTATACAGTAGTTCAGAATGAGACATAAGTGATAATAAATAAATTCATTAATATCTTCCTTATTTCTAACTTACAAGGCATTTTTGGAGTAGTACATGTATCGGAAAGCATTCCTAGGTTTGGTGAAGCTATTTTTGTTCCTAAGAGCTTGCAAGATTCTCTATTTTATTGATTTGCAATGAGGCATAGATGGCTTTAATTGTTTTTATTTTATTGTATGTAGCTTTTGCCTTGTCAGTGCATATGCTGAAAATACTTACCACATTTTCAGAATTGGAGAATGATTTTCCACATAAAGAAAATCAAGCTTTATCTACATTTTATATCCCAGTCAAACCATATTTCTTGGCAGAAAAAAAAAAAAAAAAAGGAGAATTCAGGTATTTGCTACCGCAAATATTTGGCGCATGATTGAAATAGACAAAATTCTTAATCTTTATCATGAGTGGAGGACTGCTTACTGGTAAGAAATCAAATCAGAAGATAAGGTTTCTCAAAAAAACATGTGTTCACAGTGACAGATAGCTTAGTGCATGGGATAAAACCTGAGGATTTTGTATTCTCGGTGACGGATAGCTTAGTGCATGGGATAAAACCTGAGGATTTTGTATTCTACACGTACATCACTGTTCATCTGTAGCAGAACACATTGAATGGGAAGGCAAGCAGAACAAAATTGAAGTAGGCACAACCATGACGGTAGAAGATTTGAAATTACTTAAACCTCTGTGAAACACCTTATATCCCTCTAATTTCTGGAAACCGTGTGATAGTTACCCTTTTGAACATGTTATAATTACAAGTCATAACTGCCACTGGTTGATCAGTAGGGTTGGGTGAATTGCAGCATATGTCAATGCCACGAGACAGGATGGTACCCTTTCCCTTTTGCTGTAGAGAGTGAAACTTAGTTCTGCAAACAGAAGACTACTGGTTTTAATTGAAGGCATGAATGCAACTGAAAAGTAAAATCTTATTAACTGCATTAAGAGTTAGCAACATGGAACAAATTACTCTTAACGTTGAAAACTGAAGTCAGTACTGCATTTAGGGTAATGATCTACTGATTGGCCTGAGGCCACTGCTAGCGAGGCTAATGTCTTTAAGCAGTGGTAAAAGGTACCACCCTAAGGCGTACAGTAAAGTGGCTTGCCAGCAACCACAGACATCCTTGATCCTCCCTCTTTGCTTATCTGTAGGATATAGCTGTTGCTGAAACCAAGTGAAATGTTCTGGTCTTAGAGAAACAGATTGGCAGTGATACAAAAAAAAAAAAAAAATATCTATCCCCTACACGTGGACCTCAAAAAAGTGCAAAACACAGGGAGAGTGATATTTTAGCCCAGAAAGAACTCACAAAGGCCATACAGTCAACTTCTGAGTAACTGACAAGTAAGCCTTTTTGATCTCCTGGTAATTTAGATAACTTTTCACAGTCTTCTCTAGAAACACGTTAAATTTGTTCATTTTATGACACATTTATGGCAGATTAGTTACTCTCTGCTGCTTTCTTGCCATTGTAAAATCTAATGAACGTAGAAGCTAATGAAACATTTTGGAAATGGAACATCACAGAGCTGGAGACTGGAGGCGTTATGATTCTACGTGTTAGCATCCCTTAATTACCTCATGCTTACATTTTATACATTTGACAACAGGAAGAATCAGGAGTTTACAAGTAAATATGTCGGGGTTCGTCCTAGTTGCAGCAGTTCCTACTCCTTGTTGACACCATCATGCAATCTCAGGAACTTTGTGTTCCCTGTCTTGTCCCTACGGGGTCTCAGTGATGTAAAATTGTAGCCTTGGGATATTTCCTCTTTTTTTCTCAGCCTTATTGTTGTTAACGTCCATTAAATATCTCAGACCTCTATGGTAATATTCCATGCTATAAAGAGACTGCACTGTTACATTGTTAGTCTCAGTGCTGATAGTCTGCGCTCCTCTCTCCTACTTTGTAGTTCTGTCTGTAGTTATACAATAGAACATCTTATTGCAAGATGTTTTGGCTGGAAAAAAACATTCTTATTTATCCGGTATTCTGAGTTGGAAAGCAATAAAGCCTGTGATCAGACCTTTAAGTTGACCTTCTTTTGCTTCATGTTACCATGGGTATCATCATTTTGTTCCTTTAATCTTAGTCAGTCAATGGTGAGAGGAAGGCCTGGGGCTTCATGATACATTTCTTTCCTCACTGAACATACTATAGAAACACCTGGTGTTTCTTCTTGGCTGATCATGCCCATAAGAGTGAGAAAGACAGTATAACTCTCTTCTGTCAGGAGTTCAGATCTATTTTTGACACAGTTTTGGCATCAAAAGAAAATCAAGGGAAAAAATTCTCTTCTGTTTCACGGCTTACTAAGGAACTGTTGTATAGTTATCAGAATATTGTTGATGAGCAGAACAGATGTATTTATTTCCTTACCAGTATTAGATTCTGTGTAGAAAATATGGGTTTAAAACCACACATTTTTGTTTTATTTTCCCTTCCTCTATTATGTACACATAGTTTTCGTACAGCAACAGGCAGATTACGGTAATGTCTTAGAGGAGACACGCAGTGGTTGTGCAGTTAATGAGTGGGATCTTTGCCTGCAGTAAAATTTTATTTTCCAAACCACATGTGACAACGGAATTGCATACATAAACTGTTCATGGGAGCTGAGACCTATTCGCAACAAGCAGCATGGTTACATCCTGCCTGTGGCTGGAAATCCTTTTGGACTCAGGAGCTAGTCTTGCCACAGTCTTTGAAGGCATGAGTTGCCTGACCCTCGTGTGTGCCGCACTGAAGGCTTGCCCACATGCTGTGGCCATGCTGTGACCCATGTCATTTACTAATAAACTCGTAAACCCATAGGAAACGTGGCACTTGACAAAATTTACGTTGGGGTTTATGGTGGTGTTTGGTCAGAGAGGACATATGCTCATTTGAACTATGACCTTTTAAAATTTCATGACCTGCAATTTTTGAGAGGAAAAAGAAAACTGTTCCAGAGGAGTTAATAACTGAGCTTAAAAGGGTTTGTACAAATGGAAAAACAGGGAAAGAGAGAAAATTTCTGTGACAGACACTAAAGAGAAGAGAGAATTGCCCTGACAGCATGAATGATAAGAGCATCGAGGGCTGTATGAAGAGGAGTAGAGCCAGTAGAGACAGGGGAGTAACTATTTCCCTCCACTCAGCACATGTGAGGCCACATCTGGAATACTGTGTCCAGTTTCAGGCCCACCAGTTCAAGGAAATCATCACTAAATTGGAGGCAATTAGAGGAGGACTATCATGATGGTGATAGGACATCACCATCCTTTTAGGACAAGGGGTAACGGGCACAAACTTGAGCATAGGAAGTTCCACCTAAACATGAGGAGGAACTTCTTTACCTTGAGGGTGGCAGAGCACTGGAACAAGCTGCCCAGGGAGGTGGTGGAGTCTCCGTCTCTGGAGACATTCAAAACCCGCCTGGACGCGTTCCTGTGTAACCTGCTCTAAGGTGGCCCTGCTCTGGCAGGGGGGTTGGACTAGATGATCTACTAAGGTCCCTTCCAACCCTAGGATTCTATGATTCTATGATTCTATGGTAGGGGGCTGCAGCACTTGCCCTGTGAGGAGAGGCTGATAGAGCTGGGCTTGATTAGTCTGGAAAAGAGATGGATCCAAAGGGACCTGCTGGTGGACCCCAGTGCCAATGGGGCAGCATCTCTTCTCCATCAAGAAGATTGTCGTGGTTTTGGCTTCAGATGGCAACAAAGAACCACGCCCCGTTCGCTCCAGGCTTTTCCTCNTGACTGCCCGCCCCCTCCCGGCAGCTCAGCGCAGGCGTGGCTCACATGGGATGGAATATTTATGGCCCCGGGCCGTGGAGAGTTAACCCTCTCCCTGCCGGAACCAGGACAAGATGGCATCAGGCTCCTCACAATGATGCAAGGTAGGAGGATGACAGATGGTAGGTATAAACTGAAACAAGAGGTTCAGACTGGATATAAAGAAAAACACTTTACTATGATGGCAGTCAAGCACTGCAGTGGGTTTACCTAGGGAGGCTCTGTAGTCTCCATCCTTGGGGATTTTCCAAAAACAAATGGACAAAGCCCCGAGTATCACAGAAGCTCAGAATAGCTGAGGTTGGAAGGAGCCTCTGGAAGTCATCTTGTCCAACTCTCCTGCTCATGAAGGGTCACCTAGAGCAGGTTGCCTAGGACCATATCCAGACAGCTTTTGAATGGCTCCAAGGATGGAGATTTCACAACCTTTCTGGGCAACCAGTTCTAGTGCCTGGTTTCCCTCACAGTGAAAAAGTTCAGACAGAACCTCCTGTATTTCAGTTTATGCCCTTTGCCTCTTGTCCTATCGCTGGACACTGCTGAAAAGAGCCTGTCTCTGTCTGCTTTGCACCTTACCTTAAGGTATTTATCTACATTGATAAGATTCCCCCTGAGTCTTCTGTAGGCTGAGCAGTCTCAGATCCCTCAGCTTTTCCTCATATATGAGATGTTCCAGTTGCTTAATCACCTTAATGGCCCTCTGCTAGACTCTCTCCAGTATGTCCATGTCTCTCTTGTACTGGGGAGCTCAGAACTGGACACAGCACTCCAAGTGTTGCCTCAGCAGTGCTGAGCAGAGGGGAAGGATCACTTCCCTCAGTCTTCCAGCAACACTCCTCCTAATGCAGTCCAGGATACCATTTGCCTTCTTTGCAGCAAGAGTGCATTGCTGGCCTGTGATCATCTTGTTCTCCACCAGGACACTCCGGTCCTTTTCTGCCAAGCTGCTTTCCACCTGTGTGACCCCTAGCATATATTGGTACATAGGGTTGTTTGTTCTCAGGTGCAGGACTTTGCACTTCTCCTTGTTCAACTTCATGAGGTTCCTGTCAGCCCATTTCTCCAGCATGTTCCTGTCAGCCCATTTCTCCAGCATGTTGAGGTCTCCCTGGATGGCAGCACAACTCCTCCTAATTTTACGTCATCAGCAAACTTGCTGAGGGCACACTCTGCTCCATTTTCCAGATCACTAATGAAGATGTTGAGAAGGACTGGTCCCAGTGTCAACTACTGAGGTACACTGCTAGTTACTGGCCTCCAACTAGACTTCATGGCACTGATCACCACTCTCTGGGTGCAGCCACTGAGACAGTTTTCAGCCCACCTTGCTGTCTGCTGATCAAGCCCATACATCAACAGCTTGTCTATGAGGATCNTTCACTGAAAGGTTTATTAAACATTGGAATAGGCTGCCCAGGGAGGTGGTGGATTCCCCATCCCTGGAGGTGTTTAAGAAAAGGGTAGATGAGGTGCTTAGGGACATGGTTTAGAAGGGGTTTTTGTCAGGGCAGGTTAATGGTTGGATTTGATGACCTTAAAGTTCCCTTCCAACCTCACCAATTCTGTGATTCTATGATTCTATGATTCCTATCTCCAGACTTTCCCTTTGCTTCTGGGACCTGGGATTCCTGAAGGGCAGTCTTACTAGTAAAGACCAAGGCAAAGAAGGCATTCAGCACTTCAGCCTTTTCCATGCTCTGTGTCACCAGGGCTCCCTCCTCATTCAGCAGTAGGTGCACATTTTTCCCAGTCCTCCTTTTGTTCTGTATGTAGGTAGAGAAGCACTTCTTATTGCCCTTGACACCTTCCACCAGATTCAATGCTAGTTGGGCTTTGACTTTCCTAACCGTGTCTCTGCATGCTCAGAATTGCTCTATACACCTTCCAGGTTACCTGTCCCTGCTTCCACTTTTTGTATACTTCCTTTCTATGTATGAGTTTTGCCAGGAGTTCCTGTTCATCCATGCAGACCTCCTGGCATTTTTGCCCAACTTCCTGCTTGCTGAGATAGACTGTTCTGGAGCTTGGAGGAGGTGATCCTTGAATATTAAACAGCTTTCTTGGGTCCCTCTTCCTTCCAGGGCTTTATCTAATGAGACTTTTCCAAGGATCTCCAGGATCTTCCTGGACTGTTTATGCCTTGCTGTGTTTTTCCTTAGGTTGGTTGAAGTGTCTCCCAAGTGGACCAGCATTGTGAATGTAAGGCTACTTCTAGCTTTGAGCAGGAAATTGGACTAGAGATCTTCTCATGTCCAACCTGGATCATCCTATGATCCTGTAATGATTGTTCATTTCTCAAATTATCATATGAACATATGATCATCTGTCTTTCTGCTTCAGTGGTGAGAGATTTAATGTGCAGCTAGCTGCTAGAGGTGGCTTCCTCAGGGGATAATATGCCACCAGTATAGGGATACTCAAATAACAGTGCATGGTCTATATGTAGCCCATCAGAACAATTTGCAGACCACTCCTAACGTCACCCTTTCTAAGAAGCCTGTCAGTAGTGAGGGGTGGTCAAAGGCCCTGGTGGGTGCAGCCAGCTGCCAGCCTCCCTCTTTCCCAGAAATGGTACTTCCCCTCCGTTGCGTGTGAGCAGCAGCACGTCTTGCTGGGAGAAGAGGAAGATGGTGACAAGATGCAGTTAGTCTCTGCAGTTCAGGTCACCCACACTGTCCTTGCCCATGTGTGACAAACCCCAGATGAAGAAGAAGAACCCTTCATTAATTATTTTTCTTCTAATTTCTGAACATGTTTGGTGAAATGATGTAAGGGCTATCTTGAGTATTGTCCTAGACAGCATTGTATCAGTAGGACAGAAAAATAACCTGGATGTGCATTTAGTGCCTCCTCTTTCGTACCACTTTCTCTCTGCTTCTTTCTAACAGTATGAGGGGAAATAACACATTCAAATGCAGAATCTTATCTCTAACCTCATTCTAACTCTGGGTGCTTATAAGGTATTCAGACAACTTGAATGAGTATTAATACTTGTAATAAGATGAGAGTTAAGGTTTAATGCGTAGCGTGAACTGCAAGAGAGGGATGTACATCATTTTTTTCTTTACTTGTTAGAAACAGGAAACTTTACATGGTAAAGCATATTACAGAAAGTAGCTGGCTGTTTGCTTCATGGACTCTTAAGTTTTTCTGCTAAGGAAATTACAATAATGTAATGATTTTAGCTTGATTTTGTCACTTTTCTGTAGTCTTTTTTTTGTTGACCCTTAGAATATTCACTTCCCTTTCCGACTGATTCCTATGAATGGGGCCCACATAGGGATTACATTGTAGTTTTATGAGGTTGAACAAGTTGGCTGTTAGATGTTTTATCATATTAAATCCTTGTTTACTTCTGTAGCAGAAGTTTATGCCAATATATCAATGCAAGGTTCTTGCTGTAGTAAGCTATTGGAATCTAATTGAAAATTTTCAGCTGATTGCTGCTGTGTTCAGTTGGTAATTTCCTCTTACAACAGAGTAAATGTTTTTATCCGTTTCTACTCATCATTCAGTGTGAAATGAGAATAGTCATCAATGAATCACATAAGATGTCAACAGAAAGAAATAAGCTACTATTGGCCATTAGGAAGGTGGGAGAAGTTGGAAAGAAAATCTTTGGGAAGTTCGGGTTATTTCTCTGGTCCTTTCAGTTCTCAGCTGTGCTGGATGTTCCCTCAGTAACGCATCAGTTCTTGCTTCCATTTCCTTCAACAGCTTCACGAAAGACAAACAGTTAGGGCAGCCAAAAGAAATACACTTCATGACATCATTCTCTGGTGGATACGTTTAAGTTAATTAGTTATGCTCAATTTTATTTCTTTGTTCTCTAATCTGTCTAAGCTATGTTACAGGCTCCACTGATCGTCTGTGAAGACTAAATAATGTGCAGGCTTGTACATGGTATTTTCTGACTAGGGAGAAAAAATTCTTGTTTATTTCCCTTAACCTATGTTGGGGAACCTTAACCACGGGAAGAAAATGAGGAACAGGTCTGATACTGAGCTAAACGTTTAGTGCTGTGTTTTTAAACAAGTGAAGTATACTGACATCGTCAGGTGAAGACAGTGTAAACATTGCTGCAAGCCTTCTAATTGTATATTGGCTAAGAAGTGGAAATCTTTTTTTTTTTTCCCCTGATTGTATAATACATCTGGTGATTAATTTAGTATCCTTTATGAGTGCAAGACATCAGTGTTATGCATACTAAGTTCTTTCATCCTCAGGCCAAGAACCATTTTGCAGGCGTAATGCAAGAGTGCCTACAGAGCTGTGTGGGTGTATGTAAACTCTAACCTGAACATCTTGCAGTGTTCTCAAGTGGGAGGGTAATTTTGCCTCTTCATTGATTTTACTGATGTCTCTTATGAGCAAGTAGTGCCATTTCCCTCAACCTGTGATGAATTGCGTGTGCTATACAATGTGGGCTGTTGCTCACCAGAGGATTAAGCAGGAACAACAAACCTGCTTCACTTTCTTCAAACCTTTCATGAGTGACAGACACCTGCGTCATCTTGCAGAGTCTTAACATTTTGATATATAAAAGCAGCCTTCCGGTTCTTCTAGGGAGACTGCCTAGGTTGACAAAAATGCTTACAGTGCATTTGGTTCGTTTACAAAAAAACCCCAAACCACTGCATTACTTGTGCTGAAATCTTCAAAAGCAAATGAATTTTATGTGTAGTCTCAGCATTGTTAAATTAAGCTGTCCTAAGTACCTTCAGTAACCATGGTATCTAGAAGCCTGGATTACTGCAGCAGTTCTTTGTCTGGGATGTGGTACATACTGTACTTGGATTTTAATGGAGCCATTTTTACAGATTTTATGTTTTCCCATAAAACTCCTCAAGATGAATGAAAACAAGCGTGGGCTAAATGTTTGTGCTTTTCAGTGCTCTTTCTGTTACAGAATCTTGCTGGCTTTCTTAATTGCTAACTTCTGCAGTTTCTTTGTCTTTTAGAATGTCGGGTGGTGAAATCCACTTCCTATACCAAAATAGCTTCGACTTCACGTAGGAGCACCACCAAGAGCCCGGGCCCATCCCGACGCAGCAAGTCTCCTGCTTCTACCAGCTCAGGTAAAGCAAGGCAGAAATCTTTCTTAACAACAGCAACCAATCTGTTTCAATACAATTGGCAATTTGCCTAAAATTCCATGTTTCTGTGGAAAAACATTGTATGTGTGAAACGGTTGATAGTAAAAATTCACTTGTTTTCTCAGTCGCAATCTGAGATAAAGTGTCTTCCCAATAGAAAATAATTCTTCATTCATACTCTGGCATCACCACGGTTCTTTTTACTTTATTTTCTGTGCATGATTTTGTTGCCAATATCTGAAGACTGACAAAAAGATGTATTCTTTGTACTCAGAACTGAATAAGCACAATGCAGAAAGTAGTCCAAGTCACACAGAGTAGGATCTATGTCTGCAAAAGGTTGATTTCACACTCTCTCTTTTTTTTTTTTTTATTTTGTTTCTGAGGGCGTTAAGAGGCAGCAGTGAGGTCTCTCTTGGTTAAAGACAATGAAGATATTGAGGAAAGGGGCGCAGGGCAGAGAAGGAATGCAATTACAGATGTGAAGGTGAGGTGCAAAGATAGCTGAGGAAGAAGTAAGTCGGAGTTGACCTAACAGGCCAGTGGAACAGGCTGGAGAAGACACAGCAAAAAGCAAAGGACCTTGATTTGGCTGCCTTTGCAGTTGCTCCTACCAAATAGTCTGTGACTAGTTCCCCCCTGCAGCTTTTTCCCAAGGAAAACAAATAAATAAACAAAAAAAGTGTATTAGATAATTTGCCAGTATTGGTGCCTGGAAGTACAAATAATATTTAGTGTGGGCCAGTTAAGTAGACCCAATCCAGCACTTGCAGCACTGCTTGTGAATATGGGTGTCACAAGAGGCAAACTTCAAAGCTGTCTGAAAGCCACCTCACTCTTTCTGCCATAAGTCTTCTGAACACATTACACCCTCAGGAAGGTGAACATCATACTGGGACCTGCACCCGCACCATAAGGCCTTAATGGGGGGGTGGTGATCAGAATGGCCCAGTTGCTCCTAGCTGGTTTCAAAGAGCGTGGACTGGCAGGAACCAAATTTTTCACAAGAAGACTAAGGTGAGGGGGAAAAAGCATCCTTGCTTAGGGAATAAGAAAAGTGGGAGAGACACAATGAGAGACAGAGGCATATATGTGGGTGGCATGGCTGGGAGGCAGCGTGCCTCCTACACATCCTAAGAACAGCTGAAATAGAAAAACCTGAAAAGAGGTAAGGAGAAGAAGTATCAATTGTGAGGAACAAACCCAGACTAGCTCTTAAATATATATTAAGTAGCTTTACTTGTAGCTCGATGGAACAGAGTTTAATTAAACTTTAGCAAGGGAGGCCCTGTTTGGTATGTGTTACAGACTCCATTTTTTTTCATAATGAATTTCATTTGGAAGTACAGGCAATGGACACTGAACTGTGTATGTTGGAATAACATACACTATTATAAAAAAGTGTTTCTGCCATGAGACTCGTAACATTTTTGCCATGTTGACTGTGCAATAGCTTGTTTTGGTCCTGAGAGAAATAGTACTGTTTTTATTTAAACATGCAGGAGAAGTGTAAGTGAGTAAATCTTAATTTCCTGCAGTTCAATTTTACAAGGGTCTGAACAGAATACCATTACATGTTCAATCACTGCTAAAGATCAGAAGATTATTTTACTGCTTGTGAAAGAAAGGAATGTTTTCATTATGCCACAATAATAATGAATATATAATTAAATTCATAACAAGAAAAGAAACAATGTAGTGGAAATATTAAAAATGCAAACCATTTTGGATGGTTCTGTGCTAATGACAGGTTTACCTATCCTGAAAATATCTTAAGTAACAACAATAAATTTACAGGAAATAGGCATATACTAGTTTGTCAAAAGATCATCCATGACCTTGCCTATTTGCTATAATCATTTGGACACTGTAATTAAGATTTTCTTAGAGAAAGATATCAGCAAAGCCCTACAGGAATGTATAGGATGCTGACAAAACAGCCTATTAACTGGTAGGAGCCCGGGTGAAGAACTGGCTGAAGAGCAGGGCTCAACGAGTTATAACGGATGGGGATACATCTGGCTGGTGACTGATCACCAGCAGTGTTCTTCAAGGTTCAATTCTAGGGCCAGATCATTTTTATCAATGGTCTGGATGCAGGAGTTGAATGCGTCATTAGCAGGTTTGCTGATGATACCAAACTGGGAGATGCTGTTGACTCTCTGGAGGGACAAGATGCCTTCCAAGGGATCTAGATAGATTGGAGCATCGGGCTGTGATTAATGGGATGAAATTTAACAAATCCAAATGCAGGATTCTGCACCTAGGATGGAGTAATACTGGGCACAGGTATAAATTGGGAGAGGAGAACAGCCCTGCAGAAAGGGATCTGGGGGTGCTGGTCGTCATCAGGCTCAACAGGAATCGGTGTGCCCTGGCAGCCAAGAGGGCAAACCATGTCCTGGGCTGCATCAAACACAGCATAACTAGCTGGTCAAAAGAGGTGATTATCCTGCTGTATTCAGTGCTGGTGCAGCCTCACCTTGAGTACTGTGTGCAGTTCTGGGCCCCACAATTTCGGAAGGCTGTGAAGGTACTCAAATGCATCCAGAGGAGGAAAGCTGGTGAAAGGACTAGAAGGTATGTCCTATGAGGAGCAGCTAGGGACTTTGGGCTTGGCTTTTTTGGAGAAAATGAGGCTTAGGGGTGACCTCATTGCCCTCTACAGCTTCCTTGGGAGAAGAGGAGAGGGAGGTGCTGATGTCTTCTCCCTAGTATCCAGCAATAGGGTAAATGGGAACGGTTCAAAGCTGTGCCAGGGAAGGTTTAGACTGGACATTAGGAGGCATTTCTTTACACCCAGAGTGGTCAAACACTGGAACAGGCTTCCTAGAGAGGTGCCTCTCTTGGCACTGACACATATCAGTGTTTAAGAGGCATTTGGACAGTGCCCTTAATAATATGCTTTAACTTATGGTCAGCCCTGAGGGCCAGGCAGTTGGACTAGGCAATCATTGTAGGTCCCTTCCAACTGAAATATTCCATTCCATTCCATCCTGTTCTATGCTATGCTATGCTATGCTATGCTATTTTATTCAACTTGTTAAACTTTAAGAAAGATAAGCAATTGAAAATGTTTCTATAGAAGTTACTTTTAGTGGTGACAATGGGTCTGATTTGGCTGGCTGTGCCTCTTGTGTCTGATTTCTGCAAACAGCGAAGTCAAATTGTGTGAATGTTACAGGGAGCCTATTTCTAACCTTACATAGAATAGTCTGCGTTGGAAGGGACCTTTAAAGGTTATCTAGTCCAACCCCCCTGCAGTAAGCAGGGACATCTTCAACTAGATCAAGGTGCTCAGAGCCCTGTCCGACCTGTCCTTGAATGTTTCCAGGGATGGGGCATCTACCACCTCTCTGGGCAACCTGTTCCAGTGTTTCACCACCCTAATTGTAAAATATTTTGTCCTTATATCTAGTCTGAATTGACCCTCTTTTAGTTCAAAAACCATTACCCCTTGTATTTACATCAATATTACTGTCATAAAAAGAAGCTATATTTTACTAGGCGGGCACTTGCCCTCAAGAATTGTTTTTGGGTCACGTAAAACTAAAAAAAATCAATGAATGGATTTTAAAAGTACGCGATTTGATATTAGACACTGCATTAAAAAACATCAGTGGAAAGAAAAGGAAACCCTAACTCTTAGATATTGTTAAAAAAACCCCAAAATTCTCCCATGAAATGCAAACAATATGAAAAAATTTTGCTACTCTACCATCCAGTAGGCCTAAAAATACTGCCTATTTATTGGAATCATGTAGCTATGACAGTAAGAGAATAGAGAAATTACCATCTAGTGCATATATGAGCAGATAATTTTTTCTGTGCTGTTTAAATTAAACATAGAATCATAGAATCACAGAATGTGTTGGGTTGGAAGGGACCTTTAAAGGTCATCTAGTCCACTCCCCCTGCAGTAAGCAGGGACATCTTCAACTAGATCAGGTATTGTACTGAACATCTCAGTATTGGTCTCCTGAATGACTAGTGCATACGTAGAAGTTATGCTTTTGTTATCATGTTGTTACTGCTAAGTGTATATATATGTATTTTTTATTCTATGCTTTTAAACTGCTTTCAGTTGATCTTTAAACTACTATTAGTGATTTTTTATTCATTAAGGATAAACAAAAAAAAATATTCAAGAAAAGCAACTAATTCTTTGCTGAGATTATAGGCAATACATGCACGTTCCAAAAAGAAAGGTGTATTATTTTGTGAAGAGTTGTATCATAAAAGAAAGTTGATAAAAGCAGGAATAAAGGGCAGGCAGAAAGCATTTTTGATACTGTACCCTTGAGAAAAAGCTAAGCAAGCTGTATGGAGAAAAACATGGTGCTAATTAGAAAGAATATGATTCCTCTTGTTTGATTCTTACTGCATTTTGAAAAGTCTGCACATTCTTGCTACGCAAAAGGATCAGATGCCTGCCTCAGTTATCAATTCATGCCCATGTCAAGATAATACACATGCGTAAATACATGGTCTAAAAAAGAAAAGTTGCGTAGACAAAGACTATGTTAAAAAAAATGTAAAAATCTCAAAGTTGGATATTAAAATTGATAAAATCCTAAAATGAAGGGATATCCTTGAGTCACCCTTAATTCCCTCCTGTTTGTATCTATAGTGTGGTATGGTTTTTAATGTAGGTATTCAACGTTACATTTCTTCTCATCCAGCACAGGATAGCTGATCAGAATTCATCATTTTTAGAGTTAATGAAGGTACAGTCTTTAGGTCATTTCCCCATTGTTAAAGGAATGGATGTGTAATAAGGCTAGGATGTATAGACAGTCTGTTTTGGTTTAAGCATTCAAATACCATCCTCAAGAACTGTCTCCCTTCTTTGGCACAGAGTTTCAAGTGGTAAGTGAATTAAGCCAAGCTTTGGATTGAATCAAACATTTATAAATGCAATGAAGTCCATGAGACTCTTGTTCTGAGCAAATAGCGGCATGAGGTCATGAGCTTTCCCAAATTCGTCCCTGTAGTTTCTGAATTTGCTTACAGAAATCAATGGGGTTATTCTGTGGAACTGGGGGAGTTGGTTGGTTTCTTGGTTTTCTTTAATGCCCGTGTCTCATTTTCACATCTCAAAGTTTGGAGGAATACCATTTTACCAAAACTGGTGCTTGAAGATAAATGCAGTAATGTTAACAAATGACTTTGAGAGAAAATCCTGCTTGAAGTCCCTCACCTCTACTGTGTAGAGCTTTCTGTTTCAGTCTCATCTTGTCATGGTGTTCCCTGACTGCGTGTGGGAGCACATAAAGGATCCTCAGTGTCACCTGTCCTTGACCAGCCACCAGCCATTGCTCCAGAGAACCATTTCGCTCATCATCTCATCTGGTACAGGGGGCAAAGGGCTCTTAGTGACATTCCCAAGGGTCCTCCATCTGTTACCTGTAAAGGCAGCATCCTTGGCAAGCCTGAAAGCCCTATATAGAACCTGCCATACCAGCACTGTTGGGTTTTGCAGGTGCGTGGTCATGGGAGTAATAGCATGGAAACAACAGGACCAAAAATACTGTCCCACAACAGTGCCACGGCAGCATGGGGGAAGAGGTGGAGCTGCAGGTGGAAAGCAGGCTGCAGGGTTGCAGAGAAAGACCCTTAGTGATACCAGAGGCTACATTATCACTCAGTGCCACGCAGGTTCAAATCTGTACTCTGGTTTAGTGAGGGCAAGGAAATATCACAGAATGTGTTGGGTTGGAAGGGACCTTTAAAGGTCACCTAGTCCACCCCCCCTGCCGTAAGCAGGAACATCCTTAACTATGACAGATTGCTCAGAGCCTTCTCCAGTTCAAGAGAAATATGAGTCAGTCCATAAGGGAATGGGAGACACACACTCTCACCCTGTCTTGAGCTATACAATCTGTTTTACATAATTTCTTGACATATTTAAGAGGAACGTATGCTTTTCTATAGGTGATGTTCACCTTTCTTCCATCCTTGCTCTGTCCTTTTTTTGTTTGTTAACAGAGCATATGCTTAGTGTGCTCATATTTTCCTGATAGCCTACCTGGCTCCTGAGAGCAGATGCATCCTATTTTTATATGAAAACACAGAATACTTCTATCTTAAAAGAAAGTATTTGCTTTCTTAAAAGCAAGCTAGGAAGATCTGTGATAACTGCTGACTTCTCCATTATTATATGTTTTGTTCAGTTTTTTTATTTACATCTGACAGTGTTTCAAAACAGTATCACAAGACAGAAATCTCACTGCAGGAGGATTGCTCACTGGTTTTTTGAAAATGCTTTTGAGGTATTGTCTGCTTCAAAATGCTTTCAGTCTAAACAGAGAAGAGAAGCGGGGAACAAGGGAAAGAAGAGAAGCAGAGAAAGGTAGTGTGACCTCCCAGGCAGGCAGAGGGCTGAAGTCTGGTTCCAAGCACAATAGATAATTCTGCCTCTGTTTAATTTTCCTGATGTCTTCTTAAAGCCTGTAAAACACTTTGATGTTTTTTTGTTGGCATCAAATGTTATTTGGGAAAGGACATCATAAAAGAGACGTTGAATTTCAGTGAGACTGGGTACCAGCCCATAGCTGATGACTGAAAATTATGAATGTCTGACGGCTATTTAGTAGCTGTCGGCTTCTGTCCAGCTACCAATTAACACCATTGGTGGCAGCCTCAGCACAGGTGAAGAGGTAAGAGATGTGAAGAAAGCAGCTCTTACTTCTTCATGATCATTATTTTTAATCAAATCAAGAGCAGCATGAGATGGCTGGAATTATTGTACCCTCAGTCCATTAAATTAAGGAAAGATACTGCATTCAGGTGAACTCGGTTTTAGCCTCTGAAATCCCAACTCAAGTTTTCCGGACTTGCTCTTAAGAAAAGTAGCTACTTTTTTGTTTTGATTTCTTTTCTTTTCCAGTTTGAGCACCTCCTTCAAAATTATTTCACTCTCACTTCTCCTCCCCTCTGAGCTTTCTCCTGATCCCCTCAAACTATCACCCAAAATATTTCAGATGCTTAGGATCTCATTTGTAACAGCGTTTCAGGTTTAGTGTTAGGAAGAATTATTTAGCAGTTTCACATATTTAGTGTGACGGTTGTCTATTTCAAGAGTGACTGGGATGATACCTATTTATTCCGAATCACAAAAGGAACATATGTGAAGAATGGACAGAGTAGGTCATATTACCAAGGCCTATGTGGTTTTAAAAAAAAGATTGCACCTGGGCAAAGAAATTGTGACGTTGCGTGTCAAACTAAAGCCTGATCCAAACTGCAGATGTTCCCTAAAGAAAAAAAAGGTTTAGGATATGGAAATTGAATCTTATTGAAGGCTTCTCTAGAGCAGATTCTTGTACTTTTCTCAGCTAGTTAGAAAAAAAGTAGATGTGTTCCTCCACAAGAAGGTATGTTTTCATTTAGTTTGATAGTTCATCCCTAGGCTGTTATCCAGAAACAGCCCTTCTTCAGCCACCTGACTCAAGAAGGTCTTTGGATCCCAAAGGAAGGAAAATGACGTATCATATTGTCTTTGGCAAAGTCACATGTTTTTATTCACACTGTTATAGGTACTCAGCTGACAGATTTTGTAATGAATAAGCTGAAGCAAAATTTTCCTGAAGCCAAGAGTATAAACCCATGGGAGTGATGGAGTCATCCTACAGACCCAGGGATTTCCAGATCCAGATGATTTTTACTTTGATCCTGACTTTCTTATAATTTTTTATTTATAGTGTTTATATTTGATACTAATCATTAAAATATTCTATTCCATAATTTTATAGCTTGTAGTAAAAATCAAGAGTTAGTACGAGAAATAGATTTGGTTAGACTGAATAGTTCAACCCTCTTAAAGGATTAAAAAGTTAAATGCTGATTGAAGAAACATCCTCAGCATTGGCACTCCATTTGCATAGGCTGATTTGAGTATCTTAGTCTTTCCAATGAGGCAAAACAGTTTGAAAGAGAGATNCTCGGTTTTAGCCTCTGAAATCCCAACTCAAGTTTTCCGGACTTGCTCTTAAGAAAAGTAGCTACTTTTTTGTTTTGATTTCTTTTCTTTTCCAGTTTGAGCACCTCCTTCAAAATTATTTCACTCTCACTTCTCCTCCCCTCTGAGCTTTCTCCTGATCCCCTCAAACTATCACCCAAAATATTTCAGATGCTTAGGATCTCATTTGTAACAGCGTTTCAGGTTTAGTGTTAGGAAGAATTATTTAGCAGTTTCACATATTTAGTGTGACGGTTGTCTATTTCAAGAGTGACTGGGATGATACCTATTTATTCCGAATCACAAAAGGAACATATGTGAAGAATGGACAGAGTAGGTCATATTACCAAGGCCTATGTGGTTTTAAAAAAAAGATTGCACCTGGGCAAAGAAATTGTGACGTTGCGTGTCAAACTAAAGCCTGATCCAAACTGCAGATGTTCCCTAAAGAAAAAAAAGGTTTAGGATATGGAAATTGAATCTTATTGAAGGCTTCTCTAGAGCAGATTCTTGTACTTTTCTCAGCTAGTTAGAAAAAAAGTAGATGTGTTCCTCCACAAGAAGGTATGTTTTCATTTAGTTTGATAGTTCATCCCTAGGCTGTTATCCAGAAACAGCCCTTCTTCAGCCACCTGACTCAAGAAGGTCTTTGGATCCCAAAGGAAGGAAAATGACGTATCATATTGTCTTTGGCAAAGTCACATGTTTTTATTCACACTGTTATAGGTACTCAGCTGACAGATTTTGTAATGAATAAGCTGAAGCAAAATTTTCCTGAAGCCAAGAGTATAAACCCATGGGAGTGATGGAGTCATCCTACAGACCCAGGGATTTCCAGATCCAGATGATTTTTACTTTGATCCTGACTTTCTTATAATTTTTTATTTATAGTGTTTATATTTGATACTAATCATTAAAATATTCTATTCCATAATTTTATAGCTTGTAGTAAAAATCAAGAGTTAGTACGAGAAATAGATTTGGTTAGACTGAATAGTTCAACCCTCTTAAAGGATTAAAAAGTTAAATGCTGATTGAAGAAACATCCTCAGCATTGGCACTCCATTTGCATAGGCTGATTTGAGTATCTTAGTCTTTCCAATGAGGCAAAACAGTTTGAAAGAGAGATTTTCATTAAATCTTACGTACATGTAGATGCTCTCTAGATTAGGCACTACATGAAATTAGCAGCCAAGATCATAGATATCAGCTGTACTCTGATGAAGTGCAGAGAAAAAAAGCAAGAGGCACTTACCTCCTTGAGGCTACAAAAAAAATACTCATGGATTCTAGGGAACTGTATTTACCGGGAAGGTTCCTGTCTTCTGAGATCTCGGGCATGCCTGCAATATCTGCATGTCTGTAGCACTTCTCTGCTTGCAAGTGCGGACATAGCTGACTTCAGGTTGAGGTAGATGTACCATCATAGTGTCCACCCCATGGAGATCAGCATGGGCTGATCTTGTGTGGGATTTATAGTCCCTGCTGAGCTCTGCACTGTCTGGGTTACGTGTTGCGGCTACCACAGGTACTGGTGACTCACAGGGATTCGGGTATTGGTAGCTGCTGGGATGGGAATGTAAACCTGACCTGAGGGGGATCCCTTCTGCTGACATTTCTAATCTGTTGATCTGTTGGTGAGGTGAAGCTCTATATGGGTCTGTTAAGCCTTGTCTTCAATGGCAGAGAGATGTTCTTTTCGGATCTGCAAGACATCTTGACATGAACTCTAGCAAAGATTAAATGTAAAAAAACCAGGCAGTTAAAATGAATGCAGTACTGGTTATTTGGGATTTTTCTTAACCAGTTGCATGCTTTCTGCCAGTTAGAAAAGGACCCGGGGGTGTTGGTGGACAGCCGGCTGGATATGAGCCAGCAGTGTGCCCAGGTGGCCAAGAAGGCCAACAGCATCCTGGCTTGTATCAGAAATAGTGTGGCCAGTAGGACTAGGGAAGGGATTGTCCCACTGTACTCGGCACTGGTGAGACTGCACCTCAAGTACTGTGTTCAGTTTTGGGCCCCTCACTGGAAGAAGGACATTGAGGTGCTGGAGCATGTTCAAAGAAGGGCAACGAAGCTGGTGAGGGGTCTTGAGCACAAGTCTTATGAGGAGTGGCTGAGGCAACTGGGGTTGTTTATTCTGGAGAAAAGGAGGCTGGGGGGAGACTTTATCACTCTCTACAACTACCTGAAAAGAGATTGTAGTGAGGTGGGTCTCCCAAATAACAAGCAATAGGAGAAGAGGAAACGGCCTCGAGTTGCACCAGGGCAGGTTTAGGTTGGATATAAGGAAAAATTTCTTCACCAAAAGGTTTATCAAAGATTGAAACAGGCTGCCCTGCTGAGTGGTTGAGTCACCATCCCTGAAGGTATTTAAAAGATGTGCAGATGTGGTACTTAGGGACATGGTTTAGTGGTGGACATGGCAGTGCTAGGTTAACAGTTGGACCTGATGATCTTAAAGGCCTTTTCCAACCTAAATGATTCTATGATTCTGTGATTTTTAAGGTAGAATCTACAAAGCCTTGTCTTTACTGAGGAGTGATAATGAGGGTGCTTGCTTAATGGCAAGGGGCTTTGGACAAACTCTCTCCTTTGCAGTAAAGACAAAGATGACGAGATGTGTACAAGTAGAATATAAAAGCAGAAGGAAAGAAAAGGCAAGGTATGGTTTGTTCCCTAACTATTTTGTAACTACATAATCTGCTTGAGAGAAAATTGTTTTGGAAAAGACAGCGACAAACTACAGGAGTAATTGAGACAAGGTCCACTCGTGATCTGACATCACCATTTTCTAGCTAACAGTTGCTGAATATGACCTACACATGTTGTGTCTTCTGTAAATCATTTTTTAGTTTTGGCTGTCCTCGTTGTAAATAAGTTGTGGCTGCAAACAAGCCTACATCATTCTTTTCCTTTAGTCTTCTCGTTCCTTTTCACACACACTTTTGTGTTTGGAAAACCACTTTGGTAAACACACAGAGATGTCTCAACATTTTTTATAAAGTATAAGATGCTAACACATCAACAAGCAGTTTCATAGGAGAGTATGATTTTAATGTAGTGCAGTGTCATTGGCAGCTTCTCAGACTGGCACTTGATACTTTAAATCAGCTTTTCTCACTTTTTCTTTGTATCGCTTAAAAAGATGCCCTATCAAAATGTATTTATTGGAATGCTATCAAAGTACTTTCTATTTGCATCATTTTCACTAGTTCGTAATCACCTTCATGTAAAAACTTATTTTTCATTTATCTCAGTAGATGATGATATCCAGCATTAGTGTTCTATTTTGGGAGGGGGGGTGTTTCTAGTTTCATGTGTGTGCCACATGCCGGAAAAACAAATAGAAAGCCAGATTCTTGCCCTCCTATGCATCCTCAGCAAGGGAGGACAATAAGGAAAGGAGTTCATGGCTAAGCAGTTGCATACGTCTGCTCAGAGCAGCCACAGTAATTTTGTTATTGTTTTAGCTTTTTGATGAGTATTTCACCTCTGAAATTTTGAATGGATAAATCTTTTTCATGAGATGATGAGAGGGTGCTGCGTGTTAAGCTGAAGTCTCTGACCCCTGCCATTTTATGAATAAAAAGTGACAAGAAACCTATTGCCTCACTCAATAACATGATTAATCACAACAATGATTTACCAATTTCATATGTCTTTATCTACATCAAGGTTCCCTGTAGGAACACGTGCTGTATCAGTCAGTGAGAAATGCAGTGCAGATACTGGACAGGAATGCAGTTTCCAACCAGAATGCATTCCACCTAGAAATAGGGTTTAAGGCAGTTCAGACTATATTCCTGTACTTTTCAGGAATGCATTGTTGTTAAATATTATATATTTCATTCACATATTTGTTGCCATGTTATCTGGTCATGAGCTGCATATGTAAGAATGGTGTCATGATTGTAAATGGAGTTCAAGAAGGGTGTCATAATCAGCCCAGTCTCTTCCTGATACAGCACCTCATGTCAGGTAACTGGAGTCAGTGGTAGAATGGTCAGCAAGCCACAGACAAGAAGATAACAAAGGAGGGCCCCTGGCATGGACTGGGGAATTATTAGGAATTAGTGTTTCTTCCCTGTTGTGATGCCTGTCTTAAACATTACATTAATAATGTCAGTAGTAATTGTAATGTGTATCTCCAGGTGTGGAGAACAACATGATGTTCACAGAGAGTTCATTCTGCCAGAACTCAAAGCCTAGGTTGACAAGCAGTAAAGATGACATGACTAGTCTGGTGTCGTTCAGATACATAGAGAGAGCTGGGAATAGAACCAACCTCACAAAGTCCCTGTTCAGGCTGACTCTAATGTAAACTCTGTATGGTCTTCAGTCATCAGAGTTTATTTAATGGAATTCTCCAATTGGAATGAAATCCATCAAGGTAAGTGGGGAGAATTTTGATGATTTTGCTTCATCTCCAGCATATCCTAAACCTTTAGTTCTGTGAGTTTGGATTCATCTTGCCTAACTTTAGAAGTCTACACTGCAATGGATGGTTCTAATATGTTGTTCATCAGATCTGTGTTAGATGGTTGCTTGGGGATGATACAAATCATGCTATGACAGCAACTTGTTTAAAATAAGATCTTAAAAACTACTTCAGATGTAGAAGCCTACACAATAGGGACCTAAAGGTTGGTAAAAGGAATCTCATCCCCAACGCTAATTGTCATCTCTGGAGTTTCCTAAAGAGCTCTCCATAGACAGTCCTTGTATGCTCACAAAAATCCTAGTATGCATTTTAGGTACTTAGCACCTTTGTAGTTTGGATATAGGTAAGGAGGTGAGGAAACTCCACTTAAATCTTCTGAGAGCCTTGATCTTGATTTCACATATTAAAGATGGCCAACACAAGCACAACTGTCATAATTTTCCTTTTTAAGAACTGCTGTTAGGGAGAGCCTTGGAGTTTAGCTTAAACACTCTGGATACTTTGGTGGTGGCAAGTGAGTAATTTTTAGGTTTTATAGTACTTTGGTTTTTCATCTCAGATACTCATCAACATGGGACATAGGAAAACCTGAGAGAAACACATCAAGAGTCAAATACCCCAATCTATCTATTTGTCTGGTTCCGCTTGGTAGCCTAAAGTTTTGGTCTTCAGGGCAGAATGATTGCAATAGTAATTTTAAGAAAAACTATTGTTGAAAGTTATAGGGAAGTAGTCAATCTGTAAGGAACAGGAACTGGTGCCTAGTGCTACAAGGTGTATTAAAGTGTATCTGTTATCTTAAATTTTCTCATAATAGTAAGACCTAAGAATATCTGCTTGGTTTAAAGAGAAGGCAAAGCACTCCTCTTGTTACTGAGCAGTCTTGAGGACTAGCTCCATGTGAATAGTGGCAGTTTGGTACTAGTTTCTAAATAATACCATATTAGTTTATAAAAAGCCTTTAAAACTTTAGAAGTTTCAGATTCTAAAAGCTCATTTTTATTGTCCTCCTGTTGCCCTTTTCCTGAATGATTTCAGAAGTATTGATGAGTTTGATTTCAGTCATTATTGGCCAGACCTATGGAGTGTTTTGCTCAATACTGTATGAACTTCAATGAATGCGTCTCTATGCATACGCTCTCCCCCACACACTTAGTACAACATTTAAATCAGAGCTGATATGCATAAACCATTGTCCTCTGTACAAAGAGAATTTGAAGCCTAGATGAGTGCAATGGGTTTCTATAAAAGCAGTCTTTTTAAATCCAGTTAGTGTACCTTGTTGTTCCTATGGCTATACAAATATATTGCACCTTTACCTTAAACAATGCCTTGCACAAAGTGTTGCTGAGATTTGATCATTCATAGCACCTAAACACTATTGAGTGATCATTATTTATCGTGCAGTATAGAGTGTTTTATTTACGTGTGTGGTGTGGTAGGTATACAAGTTTCTGCCTTACACTGTGCGGGCCCAGTATTAGCCAGTGAGAACAATGTATTATGTAAAAAGTAAGAAAAATATATTAAAAATGCCTACTGTATTATCCTAAGAAATTAGCATTTGCTAGATTGCCAGTCAGCCAAGGTTTTACAAGAGTTATTGTCATTTTGATTTTCGGATGAGTCATTTGGTATATTGCCCCCAAAGGCACCTCATTATGATTCAGTGCACAGCATATAAAATTGCTTAGGCTTTCGGGGCTCCATGGAAAGCGAGTGGGGGTTGCGGTGGCTCAGCGTTGTGAAGCAGCAGCATTATGCTTAATTGACACCTTTGATGTAGCCCTAAGACAGCACCTGCACCTCCCACTGCTGCTCTGAAGACGTCAGCCTTACGCAGAAAAGGCTTCTGCTTATGAATCCTGCATCGCATTCAGCTCGCTCTGTGAGCAGCCCCAGCTATCCTTAACTAATCCCATTGCTTCTCAGTTTGGCTACAGCTTGGCTTAGTGCAGAGCAGGAATTTTGCTGCTTGCTATTATCAGGTTAAACAGTAAGATTTTGTCCATGTTAGAACTCATAGAAGGTAAGTCGAATGCCTTGTTGATATCCTGGTATGTAAATATTCGACTAAGGTTCAGAATCTGGGAATCCGATTGTCGATTCTTTTCTTCCCTGGTGCTGACAAATAGGGACTGTGATATAACAGTGGCTTGTTTAAGAATATTTACATATATATGTATGTATATATATACATGCTTTGTAGTGTTTCTATCAGTGCTTCAGTGTGAACATTATTGATAGCCTCTTGTGTGATTACTTTGTAGTAGAATTCTGTCCTCTGCTGGTATTGTTCTGTTAATTTAATGGATAATGTCACATGCATGCAAAAGATGCTTCTAATATGATAGGCACTGACATATCTGAAGGAACTTACTTATTTCAGAAAGTGATGATTTGTTTTAAGTCAGGCTCGAGGTGTTTCGTCCAATTTATTTGCCTCTAGAAAGCCCTTCTGAGTTAAGTCTGAGGTGAAATTTGGGTCAGAAAGTGTTGCAAAAATCTCTTCAAATGAGTGAGTGAGGAACAGCATGTGGCTGATTTGTTCTTGCAAGCAATGCTGCTTTTTATTTTTGGTGGGTAGCACTTCAAGCACTAACTAAATGGAATGAAAAGGTTTACATATAGCAAGTGTCTGTTACGGTTAACAAAGCACCTTGCTCCCCATCACTTTCAAGCCCAGGAACAATGCAATTTAAGAAGACACGAACATGTTCTCTGCCATTGACTAAACAATCTTTTCAGGTTTGCTGATTATTTGCTTGCACTTTCTATGAAAATTGGCTTCATGAGACAAAACTCTGAGGAAAGAGTTCTTTTGTGAATTACCTTATTTAATGTTTAAAACATGAAGCAAAGGCAATTAAATTTGTTCAATAAAGAATTTTAAAGATTGTGTTGATTTAACTATTTCTTTGCTTTAAATAATTCCTTGTATTTATTTTTTCAATTCATTGTCCTTTTAGTGAATGGGACCCCTGGTAGCCAGCTTTCTACTCCCCGCTCTGGGAAGTCTCCAAGCCCATCTCCCACCAGCCCAGGAAGCCTACGGAAACAGAGGGTAAGGAAATAAGGTCACTGATTTCTGAGCATGGCTGGGGAGAATCCGTCATAGCCATTATCCGATAGCCTTCTCCCCACTGATTCCTTGTGTGTAGAGTCGTAGGGTGGAAGAGCCTGGCTACAGTCCTTGTGTTTGTGCAACACTCTGAAGTGGAATACAACTATTCTGTGTCTGTCAAAATGCTAAGTATGCTGGGAATTGATTTATCCTTGAGGGGAAAAAACAGGAGTATCGTTCTCCTTTTTTACAAAACTTTTTTTGTTTTGTTTTAGTTTCTTTTTCCAAACATTTCACAACTGGAAGGAAACGTTCACGTAGTCAAAAACTTTTTTTTATTATTCTTAATTTGCCATGGGCATTATGACACTTGCAAAACCTGCAAAAAAAGCTTTGATTTTGAAGCAAGGTGAAAGGATGCGCTGTGGAATTTAGCTATGGATTAGCTGTGGTATCATAGCCTGATGCAGTGAAGATACTATCAGCACCAAGGCAGCAGGAGACTTGTCAGTCACTTTGCTGGACCAGAGCTGTTAGTAGCTGTAGGTTCCCACTAGTTATCATATATAGAGGAATCTATAATGTCCCTAAACATCCAGAATTAAGGTAGTACCTATGTTACTGCTGTAGCCCTCTGACAAAATATTACTCGTTCAACCCAAAGGGCTCCACATGCTGATTTAATTAATTGTATCTGTTTAAAAGCAATGGGACAGATGTCTATGTATCTTCTCTTCTGCTATTTTCTAAACTGTGAGCGGTTCTCAGTGAAAGCTTCCCTAAGGCAGTACTCTGTATCTCAGTCTTGTTTATAAACACAGTTTGAACACATGCTTTTTCTGCCTTTTCAGTTTTTAAGCAAGGACATAATTTCTGTCTCTCAAAGTAAGGGGATTATGTACAAAATTGGCAGTGCTTGACTTTAGGGGCTGGTGCAGAACAGATTCCCCAGATACTCAGGTGAGGAATAGCTGTAGCATGGCACGACCCCCTTCTAGCCTCTCTACCCTTCTTCGTGTGTGTTGGATACCAGGGAGCTGAGGAACTGTGCGTGCCCAAGTCTTACCCCAGGCTGGGATACAGCCATGGGTTTCTGCCGTGACTTGTTTATAGATATGGAAGCCGACTGTGATCTTGCATTATAGAGTTAGCCAGTGAGCGGCAGCTTGAAGCCTCAGGGTAGTGTCATGGTTTTCATCATCTGGTACACAGAGAGTAAAGATGCAAGTTTCAGTTGGGTAAGCTGGTACTAAAATCTTTTTGAATGCAATGTCTTCCACACCTTTTGGCTCTTTCTCTCAAAGCTTATTAATGAATCATTAATAGTCACTGAAGAGGGAAGAAAGAGTCTTCCAAATGAATTATACATTGGTGATGTAAGGATGTCTGTTTAGATGGATAATACCAGTATACAGTGGATTTTTATTTGCCATAAGGCTGTCTTTTTTCATTGGTAACTTTCCTGATCTTCCTTCCCCATGTCTGATGCTTCTCTCCCCACAGTGAAGAAATGTTTTTCTGTTATGTTTGTGGATGGTTGATTGGGAACCGTGTGGTCAGTGCCATTAGACACAAAGGGTGTTTGTCCACAAGGTTTCTGACTTTCAAATGTGAAGAGGAGAGTGAATAAGTTTCTTTTTATCTGGGTTCCCTATGTGAAAGTGTAACAGGATCACTAAGTGGCAGTGTTATGGATGCAGAGGACTCTGTAATGGTAACATAATCACATTGCTAACCGTACAGAAAATAGATATCGAAGTAAACTACGGGAAAGATAAGAGGTTGTTAAAACAGTTGAATTCTCAGATATTCATATCCAGTCCCCTTGACTTCGGTATGGGACGTTTCATGTTTGTCTGTCTTTCTTTCAGACAGATTTTTTTTTTTTTACTTGATGAAACATGGAATACATTCATGTAAATATAGATTGCAATCATGTAAATATGCATTGCAATAATATTATTTAGGTTGCAAAATCAACTGCTCAAAGTTCAGGGTTGGAAATTTTACACTTGCTCTGAGAATTTATTTCAACTCCTTTTATGTTTAACTTGTGAAGTGAATGAGCTAGAAGTTCAGTGTAAAAACATATTTTGTTGTTAAAGGTTTTCCTGTGACGAAATTAGATCTAAGAACAACCATTAAACAGTGCTTACTAATCATAATTTTCTTGTTAGCAGTATAGATGGTGTTCTGTTTTGGTTTAGTACCATCTTTTGTATGTTGACATTTAAATTTTATTTAGAGGTCAGGTTAGTTTATGAACCATGTTGTCACAAACCAAATTTGAATCCAAAGCATTTTGCTTTGTCTTCAGTGGCTTCAGATACAGGGCAGATGGGCCAGCTGCAAGAGAAGGTTTATTCCCTAGGAGGTTGTTGAAGTGTTGGTGTCATGTGATAGACCTACAAGAGAGGAGACTGATTTCGGTGCCCCCCTTGTCCCCATTGTTGAGAGGAGAGGTATTCCTGCCTCGAAAGAAGAGTGTTGGCTGCGAGAGCCATGGTCTGAGGTTGAAGGTGATGGCTACGTTTCTGACTGGTCTGAGTTTCTCTCTTTATATGGAGTTTTAGGACAAGAGTAAATGGCCTCAAGTTGCACCACAGGAGGTTTAGATTGGATATTAGGAAAAATTTTTACACTGAATAAGCATTGGAACAGGCTGCCCAGGGTAGTGATTGAGGCCCCGTCCCTGTAGGTATTTAAAAGGCAGGTGGTGCTTAGCGATATGGTTTAGTGATGTTTTTTGTCAGTGTTAGGTTGGTGGTTGGACTAGATGATCTGAAAGGTCCCTTCCAACCTAGGCAATTCTATGATTCTACGAGGGAGCTACTGCTTTAGAACAGAAATAAGGTATTGAGTCCTGGAAATGCCAGCTCAGCTTTGTAATTCATTTTTTCTCTGCCCCTCTCTTTATGTGGTTAGAGTTAGACGAGTGCCTGCTCTCTCGTGGCATCAGGTACGTGGGATGCCAGTGGTATGTACTGGGTCTGGAAGACAAAAGGGAATGTTGACTCTAGCATAGCCTGATTCCCCTTGATGTAACTGATCAATCAGCTCTTCAACATCCCCATCCAAGTGCTATGAGGGAGTTGTAGGCTTGGTCCATCAAAATGCTCAGGGGTCTGGGCAGGCTGACAGCGTTTTTCCTGGGAAATACAGGTGAGAGGAAGTCGTGCTTTAGAATTCAGAGGCACAAAAGCAAGGTGCTTCTACAAACTGAGGTATTTCTCCCTGTGAATAGTAAAGATCTGTAAAAATAGTAGGGATGATAGAATTTTCCCAAGAAACTGTTCCTTCTGATTATGGAGTGTAATCCCTTAAAATAGGGATTGATCAGTCTTCTTACTTACTGACATTTCATCATTCAACTTTTTTAAAAAGTAAGTTCTGGCCTTTGATGGAAGGCTTTCCATTGATAAAGCCAAGAATGCTGTTGTGATACATGTACTATATCTATGAGAACAGTACTCTTGTAACCCTACAAATAACATCTTCTGTCTTCAAAAGCCAGAACACAGAAAGATGAAGTTTCATCCTTTCTCACTTGCATATGCACATGACTGAGTTGTTTCAAGAAATTCAGAAATCAGTGAAAGTTATATATTAATAATCTTGGGCAAAATTCAGTGCGTGTTTGAGGAAAGTAATATTTGAAATATTAATTTCATGGGCATAATACAAGGACTTGAGAGTGAAGTATGAATCGTTAGGACTTTTATGGTTTTTTAAGCTTCTGAGTGTTTAAACTTGCAGCCTGTATACAATAGTTATGTTTTAATTCTTTCTTTATATTTATTGTTAAGTGGGAAATGAAGATTCTTGGTTTTAAATTGCTATGTAGTCAATTGTGTATTTCCACAGAGGATAAAAATACCTGAAATTCACGTTTATATCAGTTGAAGTAGATAGTTATTGTATTGCACATGCACATACTTCTTAGAACAACAGAGAGCGGTTAATGATGCAGACTCAGAAAAGGTGACATGGCAGTCATAACAATAAATATACGTAATAGCAACTCCCACATTTTATTTAACTAGCCTTTATAATAGTTTGTGAGCTTGTTTTTCCACTGTCTTGTAAACAGAGTCATTACTTCAGTTAGGGTGGAAANCGCAGCACTCGAGGTGGGGCCTCACCAGTGCCGAGTACAGGGCCCTTATTTTAGATGTTTTTTCTACTTCCCTAGAGCCTACAACTTACAGAACAATAAAAAATTAGATTTAAGGTACCTCTTGACTAATCAAAGAAGTTGAATTCTATGTATATGAGGATTTTTGAGTTGTATGTGTCCAAGAAGTCTTACTCATTCAGCAAGTTTTGTCTTTTTATTGATCTATACAACATAATTAGATTCTCCTCATATTTTTCAGAAATATAGCTCTGGCTAGTTATAAGCAAGGAAAGTTCTTGCAGAAAGGAAAACTTTAAAAAAGTTTCAAGTATTTAAAAGTATATGAAAGGACATAGAATATGATCCTGAAATCTTGTGCATGATTTTACTTTGAAACAACCATAGAGTTATAAAAGTAACCACAAAAATAATTCCCAAATATTAAGAGTCAGTTCACACAAATATCTTATTTGTAGATTCTGAATGTATTTTTTTTTTAATATTCAGAGGAGTGAGCAGTCACCTGGAAGATTCAAAACTTTGGTGTGTTACCCTCACTGCCAAATTGGAAGATATTTTTTTTACTGTACTATGTATTAGAAATTCCAAAACTGTATATGCTCAAAAGAAAATTTTAATAATTAACTAACTGGTTAGTATTCAAAATGAGATGGTGTCATCTGTTTAATTTTATTTTCTTTTGTCTAGATTGTTCACAACAAAATAGAAATGTATTTAAGATCTAATATTCAGTCTGTCAGTCTGACATGTCTGCTTCTGTGTGTACACATGCCCATTGACAAAATACACACAGAATTCCCGGGAATGAAAAACCCGTTTATAGGACTTATCCCCTTTAAAGGACTTACCCCTTTATATCATGCCTGCAAGTAAAACATAAACCTGCATAGATTATTGAGATCCTTGTAAATTTGAATTTTGTAAAGCATTCGTTTTAGGGAGTCCCTGTTTTATGGTATAGCTTTTAGATTTGTGGGGGTTTTTTTGGTCTCGGTTATCTTCCTGTAATTGAAAAAGAACCCAAAAAGCACCAAACCAAGGTCAACCCTAAAGCTGGCACCATCAGCCTTCCCATTCTCATGCTTTCTTGTATTTTGTCTTGTAGTTGTTTTTTATTTCATAAATATGTTTTATACCCAAAGGATCCCCAGAAACAGCTTGAAGGTCTCAGAGCTTGCCTATGAGGTGTGCTGGGCACCTGCCTGCTCAGTGCCTCTCTAAACCATCAGCTGTGCTTAATTCACCTTAGAAAGATAGTACTCTGTCCTCTACCGCTCCTCTCCACTGAACTCCCTGTCTCATTCAGTGCTATTGTGTATCTTGGCGAGGATCATTGTGCCGTGTAGGTTGGGTAGGGCAATGTGTCATCCCCTAACACCTCTGGCATTTGAGGATTGTCTGATCCGTCAGAGGATGCTCGGAGTGGGTGTTGAAAAACTGAAGTGGATCCGTACACTCAGACTCTCCCTCTGCTGTCATGAGCCGGTTGCTTGGCTACCGTCAGAAAGAGCCGGTGACGGGGGGATTTTACATCCTGTCTTTTTACACACACACTCAGGCACGGAAAAACTCTGGAAGAGAGATACCATTGTCAGTACAGTATAGGTAACGGCAATATTCAGCGTCAGCATTCTGGGGCTGGAATGTTGCTGGATCCATGCTATATCACCAGTGGGTGGCAAGTTTTGATAACCTTGTATAAGGTAAGCACTTGTTTTCCTTCTGCTGTTTGCTGTTTGCAAAACATCAGAAAGGGAAATATATTCCTTTTAAGATTAAATTCATATTGCCAAGTTTCCAAACAATTATGAGACTCTCTAGAACAAACAAATATTTTTTTAATAGTGTTTAATGGGAAAGAATCGAAGAAAAAAATAATTGCCTCTTAGAATATTTTGTACATTGAAACTCCAGCTTTATTTTCTAACCATCTATTTGTTGATTGAAAAGTATTTATATGACATTAAGCCAAAAATCTGGTTATATAGAATATCTGTATTTCATGCTAAGCACTTTCTTCTGGACCACAGTAACACAAAGAATTTAAGACAGTTGCAGTGCAACAAATCAAACACGTTAAACAAATCTATACTGCACTTCATCTTACAGGACCTGTATCGCCCACTCTCTTCGGATGATATGGATTCAGTAGGAGACTCAGTGTAAAAGAGAAAATGGAACAATGTTTATGGTTTGTGATTTGGTGAAGGTTTAACATTTTTAAAGAGAATAGCTGCTAATTTACAGTAATAGTGAATCGCACAAAAGAGTTTTGCATATTTAATATTAAAAACATGGGGCCAAATTATTTCTAGCGTGTGGGGGTATTTTTGGCTTTACCAACGCATTTTAATGCAAGAATTTGTAATGAATGAGCCATTGAATGTGCCCATCAAATACAAAACAGCATTGTGCACACTTTAAGGAACAGAGATTAGATAAGGTGAATATAACGCACAAATCCATAATGGGCACATTTATGAATAGCAGTCTTTTTATCATCTAAGGCACTGATTATATGTTCTGTTTTTAACATAGGTATCTTTATTCATTTTGGTATGAACAGTTAATGAATGCTTTGCTTTTACTAGCAAATAGGTAAAATGCAGAAAAAAAAACCCTGCCATATGAAAGTGCTTGCAGCACGCTGTCTGAGCCCGACACACACATTGGGAACGCTCTAAGTTTAGTCGTTTTCTCTAAATGAAAAGAAAATGAAGAAATCCCATGTGGTCACAAGGCAGAAAGTAAATGCTTTCAAAGCAGTGTTCAAGTTCTCTTCACTGCATTGCCATCCCATGACGGTAAACAGAAGGGTGTTCACAGACAACATGAATGTTTTGCCTGGCAAGACCTGTTAATGCTGGTCATCCGTGTGTTGTTGCAAGTAAATATGGACAGATTCCTAAAGGAAAGATGGGGGCCTGCTGGCTAGCAGCGTCATCTGACACACGGACGATGACACCTTTTGGAAAAACTTATTTTTCCTGAGAAATTATTTTCACTTATGTTAAGGACAGGAACATCATTCTTTATTTGCTGTAATAAGACATTTTATGCATTTTTTTAAATGCAAGCCTACAGAAACAGTGGTACTGTAAATCATCCTCCTATTGACCTAATTTCTCCATTTTCCTAATTTCTAGAGCTGGTTGTTTTGTACAGCATGAATATGCAAAACTCCTTTAGCGTTAAAGTAGGTCACACATTATAACCAGTTGCTTAACAAATACCTACTAATTTTGTTTTCTGCTGCTTTATTGTGAGAATCTTAGTCTACTTTAGATTAAGTAATAGCAGTATTGCCCATTGCATGTTGCATATTGCTTTAAAATTTATTGGTTGTATTTAAGCCCATAGTGTAGTGATCACACACTTCTACTGTCTTGCTACACCTTTCTTTTCACCATCTCAAATACTAATGATTTAAGAATTAAAAATTAGTGTGATTCTGATCCTCAACAAAAATCTGTAGAGATTATATTTTTGAGCTACTTAGCGATGATTTAATATATTTTGAAATCAGGAAGATTTACTTAATAGCAGAAAATGTTTAGCTGCCTCATGTCAACTTTTAAATGCTGGGAAATGATTGCAGTGATGTGTCAATAATAAAATTCAGCATCTGAAAAATGTTGGCATGTGATGTTATGGCTTCGCTGTATCGATATCATTTTCTCTATGGAGGATATTTGCAAAAAAGAAGTAAAAAGGCAGCAGAATACAAAACTTACCTTCTCTGTTTTCAGTACGTGGTTCCAGTATCACCTGGAGAGAAAGTCATTGATCTGGCAGGTTTGCTGAAGCAGTTGAGTCATTCCATTTTGAGACGCGAGTTTTGCCATTCCTGCTTCAGATTTTAGATCTAAAACTGTTCCCAGCAATAGGAACAGTCATCCCCGTCCCCCTGTCGTCCCCCCCCTCCATGCCCCGCTTCTAAGGCTGTCCTGTTCTACTGAAAAAGTTGGCAGCTGTGAAGTTACTTGCATTTTTTTGCCTGTTACGAGGGAATGTCTTTCTAAAATGTATTACTTAATCCCAAGAAATGTGTATCATGTAAAGGTACATTGGGATCAGTTTCCAAAAATTCAGACAACTCCACCAGACTGAACAAAATACTTACTGACATTTTGAAAATTGTTTTTCCCTGTCAAGAAAATAAATTCCAGGAATTTTATTTTTCCTCCCCTCTCCCATCTAGGCTACTGCTGCTTAAGGCAGTTTATTAAGAATGTTTATTCTGCGCAGGGAGCACAGATTGCCAGCAAACCTGAATCCCACGGCTTTGCTTAGCTGTGGAAAAGAAAAATGGACCTTATATCAGTAATTGTTATCATAGTGAGTTTTCCATCAAGACTGTTTCAAAGAATATGCTAGTCCATAACATTTAATCATTTCAACATATGACTTGTATTAAGGGGCTATTCAGGGGCAATATGTAACATTAATATTTCATTTAAGGAATGAAAGTCCCTTAGAGATTGAAAAGGTACACTGTTTATAGACTTTGAGGTCCCTTTTGTGTGGAATGTAATTCCCATTATACATGAGCAGAAATGAAACGTTTCTTTTGAGCAAGACCAGAAGGTTTCAGTTTATGGGTGAAACTGAAATTGTGTTTCTTGATGCTGTAGTTCTGATTGCAACAGCACAGGTTTTAGTTTGTCCCTAGATTTCATCGACCTCATTAAATAACGGAATAGCTTAAGCAACTTTATAGTGTTTGAACCTCATAGTTCTCTGGATGCTGCATTATTTGTGCCTACCCTAAGGTGATTATGATGTAGCTAAAGAGTCTTGTATAGATTGTGAATGCTTTGCTTTCCTTTAAGCTTTATGAAAACTTTTGATTATTTCCCTAATGCTTTCTGCAACTTTGTTTGTGTTTTTATTTTAAATCTCTTCTTCTTTTATGCAACAAAAATGTTCACATGTGAAGCACAGAATGTGTATGTTTATATTTATACGCACATGCACGCACACACACGTGCACAAACATAGATTAATGGCTTTGAAACCCATGCACAATTATGTCACATTTGTGACTCTTAACAAATATGTGGGGAAAATGTATTAACGGGAGGATGTTCATCTGGTGGGATTCGCTGTAGCTCTGTTAAAGTCAGTGGAGTTGCACCAGCCTGTACTTGCTGAGCAGCTCCCCCAGGGGATTCTGTTCAATTTTAAGAGATCTCATGTACAAACAAGGGCTAAGTTCTGCTCAGTTTTAAGTTACTGGCAAAACCAGGATTGACTTCAAGGTGGGAAGGATAGGACCTTATGCACAAATATACGCACACAGACAAAACATTAATCGCAAATTTTAAATGGTATTATTTTGACATGTTCGGACTTTTGTCTTCTCTTGAACTGCACTGTTCTGCAGTGTATTAAGTCATGCAATATTGGAAGTTCTTTTGTTGAAATCAGTAAAATCTTTACTGTTCATTATCCAATGTGAAAATAGCTTTTCAATTTGTAAAATAATTCAGCAACAGCACATTATGTTTAGTTATTTTTCTCTTTGAATCATTTTCAGAGGGCATATATGGCTGTAAAATGAAAAAATCTGGGGCATTAATATTGGGGCTATAAATGTATATTGCAAGAAAGCATACATAATGTTAAACAGCCTGGAAAAACACCTGGGTTGAGACTGTGCGGCATAACAATTGAAATAAATAGTAGTGTTTGCTTTTATGGTTTCATACTTCACACTGTGAACTTTATATAGTGCAGTATGTTACAAAAAATATCCTCAAACTCTAAATATTAAAATGGATGAACAGAAAAGAACCTCTGATCAACCCAAGTTTACTGCTTTGTCGAAAGCAGTAGAGACATGAACAAACTGAAAATCTTTATGGTGCTAAGTTACTTCATCACTTGGTAAATACTTAGATTAATGTTGTCTGTGATTTTCTCGTATCCAGTTAATGGAATACAACCAAACACAAGATTGTTCTTAATGTAATCGTCACTTCCAGTTTATCTGTTAGTGATGGGATGAGATCAATAGAAAAATGACCTTATTTCAACGCAGCGAGCAGTAGCTCCGCATGCAGAGCAAAGCCAGCAAGTGGTTGTCACCCTCTTTGGAAATGGGTGTGCGCCCCCCCACCCCCTGCCAGGAAAGCCCTCTGTGCGGAAAGCTGGGCTTGCCAAGCAGAGCAAAGGCTATTCTGAGCCCCATTTGCTGTCCTAACACCTTTCGGCTGGGCTTGGCTTCACCTCTTCCACCTCACACCTGATCTTTCAGCCTGGCTGAGCTCCCCTAATTCCCCACAGAAGGCAATGGGTATGTAGATACATGTGTTGTGTACACACACACTAGCAAAGGGTTAAAAACACACGCCGTGCACACATACGCATCCATATACTTTTTAGTGTCTATATTTGCGCATGTTGATTATATTAAAATTTGCTTAAATTAACCCTCAGCAGTGAAGTATGACAAAAAGCCGTACTGTATTCAGCGTGTACTTGTTGTCCGGTATTATATGAGGTAATTAGTTTGTGGTTTGCCCTGCAATACGGTGTTTTGGAATTTGGACTTTAGTGAAAGAGGAGCTAACGATGTTTTTGCTAAGGCCTCTTCATTTTTGTTAGTTGCACTATGATATTGTAAATATTGGCACATTTACAACATAAGTTTAAGATTTTACAAAGTTATGCATACAATTATTTTTTTTAAAGAAAAGTGCTTGGATATTTGCTTTTTGAAATATACCATTTTTGTATTAATGTGATGCAGGAAACCAAAAAAGAAAGCTGTTGATTTATCAACAAAAAAAATGTAAAACTTGCTAAAATAAATGCCGAAGAATGTTTTATTTCGTATAATCAGCTGAAGAAAATCACCTTCATTTTTGTGCCATTGTTTCATCATACTGTGTTGTACTTGTGTTTCATATTTGCCCATGTCATCCTGGTTGCGATTTGTTGTTTCGCTAGATTTAACATTACTGTAGATTATTGTAAACGATGTAATAAATATATTTGAAAAATACACACTGTTCAGTGAGTTTATTTTGGAAATGTGATTAACAGGCTTTAAAAAAATACTTGCAGTCGGTATTGCTTGTTCATTCTGGATCAACATTGTGCATCTAACAGTTCACTTAATATAAGCATATGGGATTCATGCATCCTAAAGGGTTCCTTTAAATAGTGGATGCATTCAGTACCTTTTTAAATAAATGTTAGGTGCTAATGTGTAGATGTTAAACATCCTTCAAGGAAGAATTTGATTTCTAATGGGTCTTTTGGAGAAAGTAAATATACCTGCCTTGAATTGTTTATGGGTAAGTTTGTGTGCATACAACGGGATAAATTTGAAGTGGGAAGTGGGAAATTAGTAGACTGTATCCAAAGCAAGGTACCAGCTCCCTGCTGACAACTCAGCTAGAGCAGACTCCTCTTAAGACAAGTATTAGAAAAATATGCCTGTAAAAAGCTGAGAGGGCTGAAATATACCCACGGTGTTTTAAAATAAGTACCTTGTTTTCTTGATACATCTTTCCACTCTTTAAAAATACATATCTATATCCTAGTTTTATTTTTTGTTTGATGGGGGTGAGGGAAAAGAGACATTACGATTTCTGACATGTCATCTGCCAGTCCGATGCTTCGGCTGATATTCAGACACTCTCCTACCGGGATCTTTGTGTCTGATGAAAGTTCTAGTTTTGAAACCCTCTTAGTTGCTAGTAAATAGGTCTGTCCAAAAAAAGGTGTGCAGACATACAAAGAAAAGAGCACTATAGAAATGAGGAAAAGAAGAAAATAATCGAGGTTTCTGTCTCTACCAACAGTTAAGAATACCAGGAGAGCTTTTAAAATACAACTCAAATAGATTAAAAATAAAAGTAATGTTTGTGCTGTGCCCTTAATTAGGTGGAAGAAACAAGAACCTCCTTTGACGGCCTTTTAGTTTTTATTCCGTAGTGGAGCGGAAAATTTTGCCTGTGTTTAACTTATAAAAGGAAAAAGGAAACTTTCACGTTGCACTACTGCACATGTAACTTTTCATGTTAACCGCAGTATGGATACAGTAATGACAGGTCAACTTCCGATACCATGAATCTGATACCTACGGTTTTTTAGATCATCAATCTTTTCTGGAGGATGCCAAAGGTTGAGTGAGCCTACAGTCTGAATTATGGCTCCGCTTTGGAAGCAGCTGTTGGGAGCTAGCTGAGGTTAGATCTAAGTTTACTGTTAAATGCTATATAGGAATCTGTGTTGGTCTTTCCGAATTGCTTTGTTACACAAATCGAATGAGTGTATAAGCAGTCGGTGCAGCAACTTAATAAGAGGATCCTAATAAAACAAAGTGCTTCAGCTTGAAAATTTAACTTGAGTCTGTCAGCTCCCTTTCCTTGCAAACTCTCCCATTAGTCCCTCTGTCCTTCAAAGAAGAAAAGCAACAAAACTTCCTGAATAACACACGCCGGATTATTGCTTGTGTTGTTTGAACTTCTCCAAGCTGTGTAAATCCTGAACTGCGTAAATGAACAAAGCATCATTTCCCTATGCAGGGCCTCTCTTAAGTCAAGCGTCTAACAAGACAGGGCAGCAGGTTTGCATACATTTTTTATTGTTCCTATCTAGATGAAGTGGTTTATAAATAAATTTGGATCTTATGTGTCAGTTTAGTGCAGTGTCTGAATTTGAAAAGAAAACAATTGCATCATTTCACTTTCTGTACATTGAATTCGATTGGCTTCCATTCTTTCAGCATGAAGATTGTGGATTTGATGTTTCTCCACGAAGTAATTTTTTGCCAGCTCTGTACTGTTTACATGAAAACTTGTTTCCCGTCTCAGCTGGCTGGGCCAAAAAATGTAAGCAATTAAACAAAGGAAAATCAAAAACATTTTTTGCTGGACAGGGTTGGGAGAGGGCGTTTCAGTGTAACCCTTTGCTTCTCTCTAAATTGACTAGTAAAAAGCTGAGTTTGTCTTCTAAAAAGTTTGTCAAAATAATATTGGTTTAGTGTTTTAAACCAGCTGTCCTCTGCTTTACCTTTTGGTCTCTGGAGGTGTACCATTTTGTTGTAGTGACTCACTCACTTCTTCCTTAACACTGTTACATATTACAGGAATTTGCTGAGCACTTCAAAGTCCTTCAGATCTAATACCTGCACTGGACTGTTGTCTATTTTACCATTAACCATGTTGATCATTAGGCTAAGGAACTGGCCATGTCTGGAATTCAGGATGGCTATCTTGCAAAAGTTATCTATAACCAGATTGAACACTAACATGGGCTCCAAAAGAGGTGAGCATGATTGCTTAACTGTTTAGTTTTGGTTTTAATCCTGTTTATCCTTGCTGAGTTGAATTTTACCATACACATATATAACTGACACACATAGCTTTTTCTCTATGTTTTTTTTTTAATTCTGTAGAATTTTTCAGAATAGGGAAAAACTTAGGAGGCATCATTTAAAGACATTAATAATTCCCCTGTCTTGAGCCGCCTTCCTGAATTTACACTTTGTTTGCTAATTTTAATATTTGCTTCATTGAGCCCATTTCTAAAAGAGCAGGACTTTGTATGAGATCCAAAACTTAGTGTTACACCTGTGTGCATTTCTGTTACTCACATTTCATCCAGATGCTTCCTTCATGCTAGGAAAATACAAAGCAATCTATTGTTGAGAGACTTTGTAGACTCCATATGCGCTAATAAAGGTTTTGAGAGGTTTGGAAAATATGTTGCGGTGTTTGGGGTTTAAGATTCAGGAATCTGAATTACATTAACAAACTTCCTACTCATTCTTGTTAAAGTTTCTTTTCATGGGTGCTGATACTGGTAGTCCACAAGAATAATTCCTGCTGTTTAGTTGGAATGGGATTTTAAGATTAATTTAGGACAAAGGTGAGTATGGGGAGAGAGAAATTACAGTAATGTTTGTTTTGCTGCCTTTTTTTCATGGATTTAGCGCAATTTCCACTGAGATACAAACTATTTACAAAACAGTTGCTAAATAAATCACCCAGTGAGACGCGGATGAAACTCTCCATTCACATCAATGAGATGTGTGGTGTGCTGGCCATCTGTTATATAAACCTGAATGGGATCTGAAATCCTTACACCAAAGACCTGATTTTTTTATGCCATCGCTTTTATGGAGGTGTGCCATAAAAACGGCCATGTGCTGGCAACCTGTGCAACTGGACCCCTTTAAATCTGTGTAAAAGTGATGACATTTCAAGCACCTCAGCATCTCTTAAAATTAAAACAGCTAATTGCATTAAGGTCTGTGTGTTGAAGGGATTATGCTCTTGCTTAGAGTTTGTTTTCTTCCCCCCCACCCCCAACTCCTCTCCATCTGCAATATTCCTGATGGGGTCCACAGCTGTGAGAGCAACAGCGTTGCACGACAGACTGCCTCACGATTGGCAAGCCAACTGGAAGGAACTCCGAGACCCACAAGGATTGCTGGACCCGGAGGGCTTTCAGCTTGTGAGAACAATGAGCTAATTAAAGTCTAAATAAACGGAATGTCCTACTAGCTGAAGTAAAGATAAATAAATAAATGCCTGCCTCTTGTTCCAGCGGACTGAATAAAAAGGAAAATATTTGTGTCGTGTTTACCTGGTAATGTCTCTTTAATTGTGGAAGGGGATCCATCAGCAGACTCGGTGAATATATGCAAATGTGCAGTTCCTGATTTCTTTTTAATCTGTTGTTTTAGTAGGAGAGGTTCAGCAAAGGTAATGAAAAGTATGTGTTTACTTCATATTTTTCAGTTAGTTCCAAAATTTCAAAGTTTGAAGTTTTAAAAATCCCAGTATGTATTTTTAGCAAATGCTTCCTTAGCTACTGCCTCCTGGTGAGGGCCGAGCTGCGCCTCTGCTCGCGCGCCGGTGCTTCGCTCGCCGATCTCACCACAGGGGCCGTCTGCTTTGTTTGCAGACCCAGGGTACAGTATACGCTACTGATGCATCACATTAGTTCTTCTCCACTTATGAATATCATCTTAGCCTTCCCATCCTTATGTGAGGTCGATAAGAACAGAAATAGGGACACCTAAAAAATTGATCTCATATTGTTGTTTTATTTTCTTTAAGTTTTCTATGGGCCACTTTTTTTTTCCGGTTTGTTTAACTAGGCTAAATACATATTGAGGGAACTATAACTAAGACAGATATTTAGGAGTGAATTTAATTTCAGTTGTGTGTAGGCCGTTAAGACTATTTGTATTTCAAGTGAAGCACTTGTTGAAATGATTTACTGAAATGGGTCCTTGAAGGCGTCTAATATTGGAAGGCCTGAGCAGTTGCAGTTCTCAGCTAAACCTCAGCTTGAGGGTCCTTGAGAAATTAGATTCCCAAATAGAAATGTGTCTCTAGGCACCCATTCTGAGAAGCAGTGGCCACTGAGTTAGGGCTTGATTTTCCCGTCTCCCGTTCTCACGAATAACGATGAGTGTGAGACTCTGTAAAGAGACTGTCAAACTGCTAAGGAAGGCTGCAGCAATGCGTAGTCAGCAGTGCTTAACCTAACATCTGCTGAAAAGTGTAATCTCTCTATTTAAAATGCAGAAAACTGAATAAAGTATTTGTTCAATAATCTACTGAAAATCTACCACCAAGTTTCTTGTGTTGTATCTCTTAAATGTTGTAAAGATTAATTCCTGATTGCATATGTAACAAATATTAAACATATTCAAATTGTAATTCCTTTAAGAAAATGCTGTGAAAAAGAAGTAAGAAATTGGATGCTTGGTCTAGCGAAACAGACACAGCAGAATGAGTAGAGAAAACATGTTTTTCTGCTTATTTTACAAGCAGGAGTGTAAAGGAAACAATTCTCTCATTACATGTGTATAAAAATAGGCTTTGAGAGTGACTTCTCCAGACATGAGAACTCCTAGCGTTTTCCCGTTCCCTTGATCCTCATCTGCTCATTTGTTCAAAAAAGAACCAGAGGTAAGTTTTTACTGAGACGTCCTGCAGAGTTTAGCACAGGAGTAGCACATACATAAACACATCCTAATCATGAAACAAGGGCAGCCATATCTTAGAGAGCTGCATAAAATCAGTCAGTGCTCACTTCTGTTGTCAAGAGGCAGCAAAAGTAGTCCAAAAACTGATTAATGCAATTTTTAATTCTGGTCAAAGCTCAGAAGTAATACTTGGACGGATGAAAAGAATGAGCTGGGGGTTGATTAAAAGAAAAAAAGAGCAAAGAATCTCTTGGTAGATGGGATGTGCAAGCTCTCGGGATTATTTAGTGGAAAAATAGGCCAAGTTCAGCCTTTGTCTAAATCATCTGACCTTAATCTGTTGAGGGAGAAATTAAAAGTTAGTCTGTTCAAATGAACTGAGAGTATTGGCCAGGTTTTAACTCTGCTGACTGCCTTCTCCCTGGCTTTGTACTTGGCAAAAATCCCAACTGCTGCATCGTTAGTTATTCTTGCTCCAGCCGTCGGCTGTGCTATGTGACGGCAGAGGAGAGAGATCATAACAAATAAGCTGTTGTGTTAAATTTGTGAAGTGGATTGGCACCCTGATTGTGGGCATCTAGATGCCTGCAATTTATGTAATATATAGGCTGAAGGAGGTAAATAAATACTGCAGCACTTTGTAACCATTCAGCATGCGAATGATGTGAACCTGAGAAAGTTTTAGTTTTGGAAATCCTCTGAATACTTCTCACTTATCTTGCAACGAGGACCTGAGGAAATACTCAGAATAATGTAAGTTTAAAGGAACACTGTTACATTTGTAGCTTCTTCTGGTTTCCTTTGAAGACAGGAGAATCCTGAAGATACCTTTATATAATCATTACGCAGCACAGGATAAAGTTTTGGGGTTAAATCCAGTCCGTCTCATACGTCTGTGTAGTTTCATCTATCTAGATGTGTGATGAAGCTTTCTTCCTGAAGTACATGCCTGGAGTCCGTATGTAACTGCTGGACATTGATAGGTGCTTTGGAAGGCTTCCCTAGTGAGATCTTGCCTCCTGTACTTTTGGCATCCAAGCTGGGTGGCTACGAGTTTCCTTCCAGAGGCTATAGAGATACTGTCCTCCCCCCAGTACCTGTATAGGCAAACGTAGGCACTTGCTGTACAGGTACTTAAAACCAAGGTACAGACTCATGCCTCAAGTGAGCTATGCCCAATCAAATGCTTTTCCAAAAAAGCAAACATTATTCACTCTGACATCTTATTTTCTCCATACATTACCATAATGGTTTCTCCCTTCTAGAACACAACTGGGGAGGATTTCCCCAGAGGGAGGAGGAATTCTGCCTGTTAGGAAGCCAACTTCAGTCAAAACAGACATTCATGCTTCTAGTGCCTGCTGGGTTAACAATGGTGCTGACAAAACAGCCTCCTGCCTGCAGAGGGCATGCAGCTCCTCAGATTTCCCAGCCAAAATGTGTGTGGAATAGGGAGAAACTAATGGACCATGCATAAAAGCATTGCTGCACGTTGCTGCACATGACGGATCAGGGATATCTCTATGAACTGAACATGAGGGTAAAAAAAAGTATAATCTCAGTAGAAAAAATGGACTCTTCCCAAGCATCCACATGTCCCTTCACCAAATTAGAGTCATACTTTACATAGGGAACACTGAAGCCTCTCTGGGATGTGTGTCCAGCAGGAACGTGCTGCGAGTACTCGTGCTCCTTAAAAATCATCTGTTTTCATTTGTGTCTCTCCATTTCCAGAGCTCCCAACACAGTGGCTCCTCTACCTCATTAGCATCCACCAAAGTTTGCAGCTCTATGGATGAAAATGATGGACCTGCAGAAGGTAACATTTGAAGGCTGACATTTCAAAGCAGTCAATGTAGTGATAACAGCAGCTGTGTAGGAAATGAGTCATTCTTCCTGCCGGAGAAGGTGGGAGCGTTGCGGGCTGGATGACTCTCCGTAAGGAGACTCATCAGCCTTAGCAAACCAGTTAGGTTCACTCTGGATCGGATTTGATCCGGACATCCCTGTTCAGAGGTGGTTTTGTTGCAGGATACTCGAGATATTACTTCTGCAGGTGACACTACTGACTGGGTTATTTCACTCATTTTTTGTCTCATCTGTCATGGTACTAAAGCCCATACTGCAGTCCTGGATCTTTACTCAGAAGTGATTAATCTCATCCCATGCTAAGGTTTTGAGCAAGTTGGCCAAGGGATGGTGTCTGCTCCAGTACTGCCAGTTCACACGCACGTATACGTAAGTGTGTGTACGTGCTCCCGTTTGACAGTAACTCTTCCTGCTGCCTGTAAATCCAGGCAAACACCAGCCTCCATGTATCATAACATTCCCTTTCAATACTAAACTGGAACAAAGGACAGATGAAGATACAGTTAAAAGCGCTGACTTAAAGAGTGTAAATTCAAGTCACGTTTTTGAGAGGCTTTTTTACGTTACAATATTTATATAGTAGTTTGTATCAGCTGCAGTTTACAGTCAGCTTTTAGAGGCATGTTAGGTATTTGTAACACGCTATTTCAAATACATTTAAAAATAATGGTACATGAATGAGCACTAAAACACATGAAACTACAAACTTTTCTTATGCTTAGACACTGTGTAATGCAATTTTACCTAAACATCTGGTGCCCAGGTTGCATGCGAGGTAGTATTATTGAGAACATTTGTTTAAAAACTAAATATTTAATATTGGGGGAGGGGGAGAACTAGCACTTAGCACATGAGGAGTTTTATGGATGTCTCAGTTTACAGGATGTAATAAAATAAGTGCTTGAGTGTTGGACTTCTTTGGTACATATATTTAATCATGCTGTGTCAAGGAGTTCCAACCCTTTTTGGAGGCTGGTCTGCGCTTGTGCAGATCACAGAGGCCTTCTCATAATTAAAAAAATACAATTTTGGTTTTGTCCTGGGGGCATATTGCAATGGGAATGGTAAACTATGTAACACTCGAATGGTGGTATATTTGAGCCCCCAGAAGTCTTATTTTTCATTATTGTATCTGTGTGAAACCTGTTGAGTATATACAATGTCAGCAGCATGGTTTCACTGTACAGTAAGTGAGATACTGACTCTGAATGGTTTCCAGGCTCCTAAACCATAGACTTAGAATGCATGTTATGTGCAACATCTGTGTTTCCTTCACTAACAATAAAAATGTACTAATGATTCTTTCAGAAGTGTTGGAGGAAGGTTTCCAGGTTCCAGCATCGATAGCAGAGCGATATAAAGTTGGAAGGACTATAGGAGATGGAAATTTTGCTATTGTGAAGGAGTGTATAGAAAGGTGAGGAGGATAATATGCTCATTGCTGAAAAAGTAATCATTAATGTCATGCTTTTTCTAGATCATGTCTTTATTTGTAGAATGTAGGATGTGTAATAAGGTAATGTCTCAATGCCAGATGGAAAAACTCAACTATGCCCTCTCGAATGAAAAAAAGAGTGAGTCCAAGGGATAATCTATGAATGTAATTCTTTGTGGGTTTTATATGTTTTTTTCTGCTGCATTCTGCATGATTTTACCAGTTCTTTGTGTTAAATCTTTCTTGTTGCACTGAATGTTATATCTTGTCTTGCAGTAGATTCTTGCAACTCTCCCTTTACAGTAGACCAGTGAAACATTTCACATGTAGGAGCATTCTTTAAAGATGTCTGGAAGTTTTGTGTGTGTGGTGTAGTGATGGTGGTCAGCACAAGGGGCTGACTTTGGATCCATCTATTCTGCCATCTGACACTGAGGAGTAACGTCTTCCATGTTTATCTTGAATTAAATGGGCATCTATCTCCTGCTTGTCTGCTTTATGTCATTATGTGAGCTCCATCCAACGTTAGGAGCCTGCACTGCAGACATCAAAATCTAACTTTTTCAGTGCCCTTTACTGCTAAGAGGTGAGAACACTTACCCTTACCCTTCGAGACAGATTTTAGACATCCACTCTAGGCTAGAAAAGTCATGTCACCTCAAATGTTGGTGTTGCTGAAAGTGTCCAGGTTGACTAGCTCAGGTGTTGGTTTCTAAATCTAGTCAGGAAGGTCATGAACCAGGTATGAACTGACTCTGTCCAGTGTTAAGAGTGTAAAAAATAGCGAACAAAGACAGAAGTAGTCTGAGCAGAGCTGCAGGTGTGTTTTGGTTGTATTGTTAAAAATAGGAGAATATGGGGTAAAAAAGACAAAAGGTGACTGTATGTGAAATGATTATAAGATTGGTCTTGTTAGATAGTAGTGGTGCAGAGAAGGCAAAAATCTGCCAGAGCTAGAGTTGTCCAAAAGAAAGAACAATAGAGATGTCAAGATCTGATAATGGAATTCCATGAGTGAAGTTTTTATATCCCCTATTACCATATCCTAGAGAGGGGACTTGTACAGAAACTGTAACTTCACATTTGGGCTCAAAGAAAGAACTTTTGCTTTTTAGCCTGCAAGACGGTGATGTCAAGATTAGATGTCATGGTAGATGATGATAAATTAGCTTGGCTGGTTTTAAACTAGAGTCTCTTTGGAAAATGGTCCCGCTCTGCATCTGAAAGTCTGGCAAGGCAGAGACCATGAAGACAGCTGTTGGGGAAAGGGGGAAGAGTGGATTTTGTATCAGCTGACAGTATGATCGTGGGACTTGGCCAAAGCTCTTGAGGCCTTTAGAGCTCTGTCAGAGTGAGTTCATGGTAGAGCTGGTCATCCGGAGGGCGGTAACTCTTCATATCAAACCCCGGTGTCTGAACACAAAATTGAAGAATGTAGAAACCTAAAGGAAGCAAAGCAAAAAAGTATGAAAATAAGAAAGCACTGTAAAAACCTACAGAGGGGACAAAACCGATGAAAAACATGGGTGAAAACAGATAGCTAAGAAAAGAGAAAAAGGTGAGCTAAAAGTAAAGTGAGTAGTGACTGAGAGAAACAGATTATAATGCAATATAAAAAACAGAGGTTTTGATACACTGTCATTCAGCTGAAAATGCTGATTGTGCTGAGAGCCAGTTCAAATGTGCTAGTGTGTATTTTACAACTCTTCTCAAGCCAAAAGAAAAGACAGGGACAAAATTAAATACAGGTCCCACCACACCTAAAAATAATACTGATTACAATAGCCTCGAGAGATTAAGTGAAAACTATTTTTTGTCCTCTTGTTTGTCCCACTGGTCCCAGAAGTATCCAGTAACACGAGGTATCTAGTGAATATGTGCTCAAATAGCATGATTACTCAGGTATTCCCAGATACATACGGTCTCTGAGCCATACCATTCCATAGATCCCATTTATATCAGAAAGTTACTACTTTGGGAGAGCTTGAAAATTAAAGTGGAATTATTTCTGTTAGTTTCCACTTCTAAATCAGGATCCCCTTGCTGTCACAAGTATGGAAGGAGAAATTAAAGGCTCAGAGGGTAAATTAAAGCCAGTACATGTAAAACCCCTTCAAAAACATTCTTCACAATCTTTCAAAGCAAAAAAACACCTAACTTCAAAGTCTGATATGTCCATCATTTGCAGAGCCAGAATTGATGGGGTGATACTTGGGACAGAGGACTTTTCTACTTTCTTCTCACATACAATTCCTGTGTGCGTTAGACTTCAAAGGAATAGCGCCATGAGGTGTTAAGCAAGTAGGAATGGGTCTTGTTACACATCTTCACTGATCATATGGATACTTCTTCTCCATAGCTGTGGAGACCAGGAGACCAGGCCGTGTACACTGGTTAGCCACTCTTCAAATGCATTCACAGGCATTTTCCTCTGACAGCGAACAGTCTAAACAGAAACCAAAAATTATCTTCAAAATTTTTAGATGGGAACTTCTAAATGGCATTCTGTGCATCTGTGAAGGTGCGCACAGACACACACACACACACAAAAATATATTTAATGCGCACACAAAAATAATGCAGATAGATTTTTGTCTGCAGTGCAGTGGAAATCTCTGTGAACTTTACAAAAGGTTAAAACAGCCAAGGAACATGGCACAGAGCCCTGTTAGCAACTAGAGGTCTAACTCTGTGCCCTGCGGTAGAGCTGTGGGTCCAGACTTTTATCCAGCCATAATGTGGTTCCTACTTCCTGGGGCACATTTTTATTGTTTGGGTTGAGTGATAGGTGAGAAATGATATGCCTGTTTCACCATTAGTTTCTGGTGTGGCCGTGCAGACTTTTTGTCGGGTGTTTAAGTTATAGAGGTTGCAGCGCTGCTGACAGCCTGCGGTTCTGCAGCTTTTTAGGGGAAAGGATTTGCATTATCTTAGCTTTAATTTTCTTTTTACCAAAACAAAGAGCCGTCAGAGTTGTCATCTGCTTGTTACGTATCTGCTCTATCGTATGTGAAATTTGTCCTGCAGTGTTTTGATATGTGTTAATTTTTAACTTTCAGATACTTCCAAATTCTGACATTTCCTCACTAGCTCAGATTTCCCAGTGTTTTGGAGTACATGGAGTCTCCCAAGGCCAACAAAAACCATCCATTTCCTTTCTCATGACAGAAAGGAAGCATTCCTAGGGCAACCAAGGAGCTTGAAAGAGATTCTTATTGAAAGAGGGCATATTTTGTCTGAGTTTGAACCCCAGATATCTTAATTTCTAATTGTTCTTCTCCTACCTCCTCCTTCCATTCCCCAAAATCTAGTATCCGAATCTCTGCCTCTCCCCTCGCTGAGGTGGGTCTCGAACCACCAAACAGTGACACGGGGAAGGAACACCCCATGTGGAGCATGGCCTGTTTCTGGGGGCTGTAGCAGTAAACCCTTTAGTGGGGACTATAGATACGAGAAGTTTTTAATTTTTGTTAGCTTAAGTCTTTAACAGCCATGCTGTATTTTTTTTTTACAAGTCATAAACATAGTCATTCAGTGTAATTTCTTTGCACAGTCTTTTAATTGATGTCTTAAGACAGACTTTCTTTGCTCCCTGCTGACCTGGAAACTCAAACTGAATTAATATTTTGTGGGGGTTTTTTTCTTTTTATTTAAGTCCCCATTTTCACTTAAGTTAATACCTAGTGGTACATCATTGCCGGAGGAGTTCTCCATGCTTAAATATGGCAATGAAGATGCCCAGTCATTTTGCTAAAGTAGAACTTTCACTTTATGACTCACTTTGCATGTCCTATTTGACAGACTGTGCACACTTTTAGGTACACTCATCTCTCTATTTTACTTACTATATATCAATTTAATGTATCAGTGTAACTATGTTTTGCTAAATGAAGAATGAAAAAAAAATCACCCCATATGCTTGCAAGGTGGTTTATGATTTTTTCCTTTTGTAACCAAACATATTCCTAAGGCAATGTAGTAGACTTTTGTAAATTTTTTATATTTTTATTGCAAAATTAACATGGTTTGGTAAGGGCTTTTTATATCATCCATTCTCCATTTAGCCTTAACTTGTGAACAGAGATTCTTGGTTCATCCTTATAGCCATCTTTTGGTTTTGTAGCTTGATTAAGAAATGGAAGTTGATACTGTTAACTTCTCTAAAAGCTTATTTTTCTGTGCTATCATTCTATATAATAGATATCTATATATATGTGGAATGTGTGATAAATATTATACGGTTGCAAAAAAAACCCCACTTAAAAGAAAATGTGTTTTCATCCTGAACTAATTCTCTATAATTTCTTACTGTCTCCAGAACTTTTTATATTCTGTCCCATAAGCATCATGTTTAACTCTGCTAAATACCATATACTTACTGAATACATAAAACATTATTCCAAGGACTGACTTTTTATCATAGCAGTTGTGAGTGTAGATGTGCAAACAAATGGAGTGACTCCTTCTGGATGTCATATCCAAGCTCATTCAGGAACAGGAAGTTATTGGAAGTGGTCAACGTGGATTTACCAAGGGAAAATCACACTTGACCAATCTCATAGCCTTCTATGATGCTATAACTGGTTGGCTGGATGAGGGCAGAGCAGCAGATGTCATCTACCTTGACTTCAGCAAGGCTTTTGACACTGTCTCTCATAACATCCTCCTCAGGAAACTGAGGAAGTGTGGACTAGACGAGGGGACAGTGAGGTGGATTGAGAGCTGGCTGTATGACAGGACTCAGAGGGTTGTGATTAATGGATCAGGGTCGAGTTGGAGACCTGTAACCAGTGGTGACCCCAGGAGTCAATACATGGACCAGAATTGTTTAACATATTCATCAAGGACCTGGATGAGGGGACAGAGTGTATCCTCAGCAAGTTTGCTGATGATACCAAACTGGGGAGGATGGCTGACACCCCAGAGGGCCGTGCTGCCATCCAGCGTGACCTGGACAGGCTGGAGAGCTGGGCAGAGAGGAACCTAATGAGGTTCAACAAGGACAATTGTAGGGTCCTGCACCTGGGGAGGAGGAATGTCAGGCACCAGTATAGGTTAGAGGTGGACCTGCTGGAAATCAGTTCTGAAGAAAAGGATCTGGGGGTCTTGGTAGACAGTAAATTATCCACGAGTAAGCAATGTGCCCTTGTCACCAAGGGGGCCAGTGGAATTCTGGGCTGCATAGGGAAGAGTGTGGCCAGCAGGTCAAGGGAGGTCATTCTCCCCCTCTACTCTGCATTGGTGAGGCCACAACTGGAAGACTGTGTCCAGTTCTGGGCTCCCCAGTTCAAGAGAGACACGGAACTACTGGAGAGAGTCCAGTATAGGGCAACAAAGATGATTGAGGGATTGGAACATCTCCCTTATGAGGAAAAGCTGAGAGAGATGGGAATCTTCGGCCTGGAGAAGAGAAGGCTGAGAGGAGACCTTATGAGTGTTTACAAGTATCTAAAGGGTGGGTTGAAGGAGGATGGAGCCAGGCTTCTTTCAGTGGTTCCCAGTAACAGTACGAGGGGTAACGGGCACAAGCTGGAACATAGGAAGTTCCGATCCAATATGAGAAAAAACTTCTTTACGGTGAGGGTGGCAGAGCACTGGCACAGGCTGCCCAGGGAGGTTGTGGAGTCCCCTTCTCTGAAGACTTTCAAGACCCATCTGGATGCAGTCCTGAGTAATGTGCTCTAGGCAACCCTACTTTAGCAGGAGATTCGGCCTAGATGATCTCTAGAGGTCCCTTCCAACTCTGAAATGCCATAATTATGTGATTCTGTGATTCTGTGAAATGACACTTCATTTAAAGTAAAAAATAAAAGTATTTTCCATAGCTATTATTTTTTTTGTATAAGAGAAAACAAAACTTTTTGATTTTGAGAAGATTGGATCTGTAAATTCTGTATAATATTTTTACATAAAACTGCAGAAGAAACAACAAATACCACTGCAAAATTAAAAAATCAAGTGATTTTGTTTTGAAAATACTTAAATGTCTTAATTTAAAAAAAAAAAAAGTTAATTATTTTTTCTCAGGCACACGTATTCAAATCAATTTGACTCAAGTTCACAATTCCAAGCTTCATTCCTTGACGCAACAAATACTTGAATAGAATTCTTGCCCAGACCTACTGTTCTCAAGTGAAAAACACAAACTTGACTGAGAAAAATATTCAGTGTGATTGAACATACAATTTTTTCTTTTCTCTTTCCTCAGATCAACTGGTAGAGAATATGCTCTGAAAATAATCAAAAAAAGTAAATGTAGAGGAAAAGTAAGTACAAAAAAAATCATATAAGACCAAAAGCTTTTTTTTGTTTTTCAAGAAACAGTTTGTGAGAGATCAGTTTGGGAAGCTATTGGTACTTTTCTTCCTGGTAAGCGTTAGAATCTGTTTGGTTGAAGCCTTTGCTTGCCCTTTGTAGACCCTTGGAGTACCAGTATAAAAGGCTGCAATGTGCCTTTCTAGATGCATATGTTCATTTTCCACTTGGTTGTTTGTGTGTGGGTGCACTTACTCCCCTTTGTCTTTACCCCTATAATTATATCCTCTAGCTTTCATAATCCCAGATGTTATAGAAAACATAAAAATAATACTAGTAATTATAATAACACCAGTCACTACAACAAACAATATGCAAAGCTAATCAAATTGATGTCAGTTTTATACTAGGTGAATTTCTGTTAGCTTTTGAAATCTATAACAAAAGATTCCCTGAGAAGATGCTATCATATTTTTAAATGGAAAGATTCTGTATCAGAAAAGAAAATTTAGAAGCTTCCATATTTAACTTTTCTTCAGAAACGTGTCTTTTACTCCATTTCTTTTTCTGTGTTCTACTCTCTGTTCTTTCAGTTATCACACTAATGTTATTTCTACATGTGTTACTTTCATATTGCTGAAGGCAACATCTGTTGCCATTTTAAAAAACACTGAAGAATCCATACAGGTCCCAGTCGTCTCTGTGTTTTCCACTGTACAGCGGAGGTGAAGAGTTCTTCCCACCAACCCATAGTCATTAAAGATTTCTTTTGTATGTCAGGAACACATGATCCAGAATGAGGTATCTATTTTAAGACGAGTCAAGCATCCCAACATTGTGCTTCTGATTGAGGAGATGGACATGCCAACTGAGTTGTATCTTGTCATGGAACTTGTAAAGGTGAGTACTTTGGAGATAAGCTGCTTCTTAAAAATTGATTCAACCATATTCAGAAATGTCATTGATACTAAAGCTTACCAAAAATCATAGAATGACAGAATAATTTACAATGGAAGGAATCTCCAAAGGTAGTCTTGTCCAGCACCCTACTGAAGGATTTGTAAACAATTGTCAGATATTTTTTATAGTTTTATATTTTTATATAATTTTATATTTTTTAAAATATTTCAAATCTTTCTGCGAACCACACTCAGAATTGCTCTATGGACAGTACTTCAGAGATCACCAGTTTTATTTGCTCTCCCAAAAGAATTCTCTTTAAAAAGTTTTATCTTTAAAAAATACATCTGCCTGGAGTTGAGCTGCAAATATACCCAATCTGATTAGCTGTAAATATCACTCTTCAAAATTCAATATTCTTTCATAAAATAGTTTAATTAAATTTCATTAATTTATGTTAAATTTAAACAATATTATCTGTACTTTTTTCTCCACTGATTTATATTAAAACACTGTCAAGTTTGCATCCTTGATAATAACTTCAATTTAAGCTGGAGGAGGGGGGAGGTGAAAGAGAAAAACCTGAGATTTAAAATCATAGAATCATAGAATCTTCATGGTTGGAAAGGACCTTTGAGATCATTGAGTCCAACCACATACAAAAAAACCCCCTACAATCTCTGCCACTAGAGCATGCCCTGAAGTGCCAAATCTACACATTTCTTAAATACCTCTAGGGATGGTGACTCAACCACCTCCCTGGGCAGGCTGTTCCAGTGCCTGACCACTCTTTCAGCAAAGTAATTCTTCCTAATATCTAATCTAAACCTCCCCTGCCGCAACTTCAGACCATTTCCTCTGGTCTTGTCATTATTCACTTGGGAGAAGAGGCCAACACCCGCCTCTCTACAACCTCGGTAGCTGTAGAGGGCAATGAGGTCTCTCCTCAGCCTCCTCTTCTCCAAACTAAACATGCCCAGTTCCCTCAGCCTCCACTTACACGACTTGGTCTCCAAAGCATGATTCTATTCTGAAAAGTAAGTTTGCAAATGCAGCATTTTATATCTGTGATCCTATTTATTTCTTCAAAGTAACTTCCAGATCTCACAGATTTATTTCACTCACTGGTGGAATTTCTACATATTCAAACTGGATTATGAAACTTAGACCAGACCAGCTTTTGGCCCTGTACTGTCAACAGTGAAGTGCATGAAGTATGGATTTAGCTCTCGATTCTGGTACTAGTGCACAAGTATGTCACTGTGCATAAAAGACAGTAAAAATACATTTGAGTAAATTGTCCAAATTAGGACAGAAACCCAGTGAGGACATTTTGTCCTCCATACTTATTTTAACGGAATACACCTGTTTGTCACATTCACTAATGGAGTTAGCGATTCTCCTTCCTTCCACAGCTATTCTGCAGGCAGGAGACCTTTCCATCAGCCATCTCCATTTCTGTGTCTTGATCAAGGCAGTTTTTCATGCCTGAACCTCGGAAATCCACAGTTCTAAGCATTTAAGGACAAAGATGACAATAAAGCTGTGCAGCAGCATTTGCGTGCGAGCCTGTTGTATATGCATGCTCAACGCTTGCAAGCAAATAAGGCACTCTGAACCCTGGCAGCTAGATCACTTCCACTTAATCTTAAGTGTGTGGTCACCTTCAGTAGATGTGCTCTGTATCCGTGGTTAGAAACGAGCACCACCAGAGGTCGTGAGAGAAAGCAATTTTGGCAAGCAGGATTGTTACTTGCTTTGCACTGGTTGTAGGTGGAGATTAGGGGATGTTCTTAATGCAGGCACCTCCTTGAGATGTTAGATAGGATGATTTCCAGGTTTCTGAAAGACTGTCTCAAGCTCTGGGTGGGAATTGGAAAGCAAGGAGAATTAAAAGTCTTTCATTTGGTCTGTTATGTCCTGCGCTCAACTGGCGCAGTGACAAGCTGTTCCCAGTGCGGAGCTGCACATCCTTGCTCTCCGCAAAGCTGCTGTGCTGCAGGGAGGCTGTCAGGTGGGGCCCATGGATGGAGGGACACAGATCTTCCCTGTCCTTGTGGCAGGGTGGTTAACAGCCTTGTTAACCATGGGAAGCTCAAACTATTCTCCACAGCTCAGGAGATGGCAACATTGTCCTCTTAGGCTGGAGTCTCCCTGACGCCCTCCTTGGCTTGAGTGGTGCCATGGTCCAGCTAACCCTGCTGTCCACCACCTTCAAGCTCTGAGGAAGCACACTGGCAAATGCTGGTGGCATGGAGATGACAGGGTACCTGGCATCCCTGTTTAGTCTGTTATGGAGAGGTTAAACCCTAAGAAGAAACTCAAAATACTGGCACTCCTGCACACCACGAGTCTCTCTGTGTAGCCAGTCCCAGAAGAATTTTCCCACCTTCTTCATAGTCACAGCCCTCTCTCACGCTCGGGAGTGCAATGTGAAATAGCACAGCTTCAGATCAGATGCCATTAGCCATCTAACACTATTTTAGTCATAATTACTGCTCTTTTATATGATAAGTGGGCTCACTCTGAGCCCCATGCTACTGTATGTTTTTCCCAGTGTCCATGAGAGCTCATTCAAAGGTACCTCTGTACTCTTGCACAGCCTTGTAATCTACTGTAGCCACAGCTCCAGCCTGCATTGACGAATCCTTCATCTTGGCCCCATGAGGCGCGCTAAGAAGTAAAAGCTGTGCCTTGTCTAACATGCCAAGACGTAAGCACATAGCTGGCTTTATGGGTGCAACCTGCTGTGCTATTCATGCTTGAAAAATGTTCAGACTGTAGTCCCTGGTGGATTTTTAATCAAAGTCCTACTCCACTAAATAAGAGAGGAGGGGACCAAAAACTCTTACAAAATAACTAGCCTAAAAGATGCATATAAAGGAAACCATCCATTATATTAACTTTCTGGAAAAATCTGTTTTCTTGCACTCTTTCTTCTTTACTCTTCAGGATTTCTGCCCATACTAAGATATTTATGCTTTCAGTTATGCTTTAGAAGGACTTTGTAGGCATCTCTGTAGGTCAGATATCGGAGAGAGCACTGTTTTAATGTTCTTTCCTTTTATGTGCCATAATAGAAGATATTTAGAAGAAATATCCTAATCCTGGGAATTTAACTTTGTTTCTTTGAAGCAAACATCTATTCCTTAATATTTAACTGGGGGCAAGAAAGGAAAAAAAAAAAAAAAAAGAAAAGAAAGGCCTTGTTATACTCTGTGAGCACCAGAGAAGGTATTTCTGGAAAGACATTAATTGTTAATTCACCAATTGCTGACTGTTACCATTTCATAGCATGCACTGTTAGAATTGATTAACCATCTGTTATTGACTGACTTTTGAAGACCTGACTTTAAATCAAACTCACAGGCAGGAAAGAAATTCAAGGAGAAAAGGCTTGATACTGCAGAGCACGGTTTCAGTTAATACCACCCTGCATTAATTGGCAGTAACATATTTGACATAAGTGGCTGCTGCAAATACTGCCCTCACCTCATGGCAGATAGGCCATTCATTGCTTTGTAAAGTGTAAGAAAAAGCACTTCATAAATACAAATATAAACACATTGCAAGTGGTGCTTGTAAAAGGAAGCAAGGACCTGGTTTCTGGCATGTTGCCTTTTTACATGGCGAAACAAAATTGTTATTCAAACCTAACAGGGGTTTGGCCAATTTAACAAGCAAGATTTATTACAGAGTTTCCTTTACTGCTCCAGGATATGATTTCACTTTTGCAGAAGAAAAGAGAGATTATATCATTTACATAACAAGGTAATAAATAAATAATTGGTTACTGTACTTCCAAGTACACTTCCTCGTGTGCACAGATGATAAAAACTGCCTTCAGATGTTACTGGTCCCATTTCACTCCAGAACAGGGGATTTAAGACTGAAATGTCATCCTGAACTCACCCCTTGTGCCTGAGTAAATGATAGTGACCTGCTGTGCGAATCGGCTAAGCAGAACCTCGCAGGTTAAAGTGCTCTTCAGGGAAAGGGAGGTCTGAAAACAATTCTGCCTGATATAGCTGTCAGCTCCGTTAACTCTTTGCAGGATATCGCCTCTCTCTTAACTGCAGAGAATCCCATAGACTAAATATATGCTCTCTTTTCTTACCAGGCTACCTGGTAAGAAACTTTATCGAGTAAAGTAGGCTGCTTAACTGGAGAAAATGATTCTGCTTCAAATTGACTTGACTCTGTTAATGTGTTCTGCAGCCTCTCTCTTTTTCTGAGTTTAGGTTTCTGTTGCACATGAACAGTTGTTCTTTTTCTTCTGACCTTTCCCTTCTCTTTTTAAGGTTCAGCTTCTTTTCTTCTCGCCCCTCACATCTCAGCTCAGGCTGTTTTCTTTGTTTGGAAGCAAATCCTTTGCTGATGTTATTGACACTTCTTCTGAGCATCTGGAACATATTAGATAAGACCAAAGATCTGTCTAATCCACTACCTCATGTTAAAAAGCAGCTGGTACAGGGGCTTCACAGGAAGGAGCTTAGGGAAGACAGATTATTTATCCCACATATTTTGCCACATGCTGATATCTAATACTTAAGGATCAGGTAATGCCATGAAGTACATGGTATTGTACTTTTGCCAAATATTTGGCCTTTCTCTCTAATCCTCTATCTGGTTTAGCTTGGCCTTTTACTCCTCCTTTTCCTTGACACTGTGTATCTTGATGTATCTTGATCAGTGACCAGCCAGAGCAAGACGTTTTGATGTGCTCCAGATTTGACAATGGTTGGCTGCAAACTGTTTCCAAAGCTGGGGTTTTGCATCCTCAGTGGGAATAAACCTGCCCTGGCAGACTTCAGCTGCACCTCAACAACACAAAATTTTTAATAGTTTGAGGGTTTTTAAGTTTGGGGTTTTTTAACAAGTAATGACCATTATCTCAGATTTGAGTCTTTGGTGGTTGTCTTTTCCTACTTTTTTCTCTGTAGCTGTGAATCCTGGAAATACTTCTTTTTTTTGTTTCTTACCCCTCTCTCCTTCTTTCTCGTAGTGAAAGCAATGTTTACTCTGGAGCTGAGCCTTAAAAAAACCAGCAAATAACTTGAGGCTGTTGATAAAATCATGACAGTTGGCAAAGCTGGGAGTTCTCTGTTGCCTTCAGAAAATACCTACTTTTTCTTTAAAAGACAGTCTCCTGTGATTTTTTTTTTCTTGATGTTTTGACTGCAGCAGGGATTTTTTGCATTGTTACTTCAGAATTATCCTTTCCCTCTTTTTTTTTTTCTTTTTTGGATCTTTGTTTTCTTTTTGGTGCTGCTTTGATGGCACGTAGCTGGTTTGAGTTTTACTCGGAATTCCTTTGTCTTTCAGGAGTTCAGTCAGGCTTTGGGCAACAATTTGATGTCGGCCTGGTTGTGATTGTAACAAAGAGTGGCAGGGGTTGGTGTGTGGCATTGTGACAGGCAAGTATGTAGGTGTGCCAGAAATTTGCAACAGAGGCTCTGAACACGCAGGTTGGCAAGTGCTGGACATGTTACAAAAGCAACAGCAGGTGGGAAGGGTTTGCAGTAGAGACTCCGACCTCTTGGCTGACCAACTAAGCCATGACAAATGGTTCTGAATTACTGATATGTTCAGCTGCCATTATGGGGGATCTCATCACAGTACCCATAGTTTATAGCTGCAAGAAACTGTGCTGCTCCTCCTCCCTCCTCCTCCTCCTCTATAAATGATGCTCCTTGATCTTCCCTAAACTTCTCAGTTATTTCACAAACAGTATTGCTCATATGTCATGGTCATTTTGCTCCAGGGAGGAGATCTTTTTGATGCTATTACTTCCACCAACAAATATACAGAGAGGGATGCCAGTGGGATGCTTTACAATCTGGCCAGTGCCATCAAATACCTTCACAGCCTGAACATTGTCCACAGGGATATCAAGCCGGAGAATCTACTGGTAAGTGAAAATTTAGCTTTTAGATTTGTTGATAACTTGGGAATGTGCGAGAGAAGGTCTGTGCTTCTCCCTCCCTCCACACACACACCAAGTTTATTTCAGTCTCTTAAGTCATTGGTCTTTTAATTTTAACCTTAGCATTGTAAAGCTCTCCTAAGTATAACAGCTATCACAAGAAGTACCATAAGCTGGTATGGCTAGACTGTTCCCCGGGACACAGCAACAGAGTTATTCCAGTGATCACCAGAAGTGACCTTTTAGTAAGCTGCAGTATAATTTCAAGCTTCTCATAAATACAAAGGTGTTCTGTCCTCAATACACTATTCCGTACTTTGGCAGCTGCCTAAGTAATTAGCAGCAGTTCAGTTTTACAAATGTGGTGGGTGTAAATGTTGTGCCCTTATCACGTAGTGAGTCAGAGCACAACCAGGAAGAGACTTCAGTGTCCTTCCTTTCCCTGCTGCATCTCCCAAATTATCCTATAACACGTCTCATTAAGCCACTTTTCCAAATAGACAGTCTAAATCATCTTTTTCCTAACTGAATCTGTACCCACTGAAGGCAATGGAAAACATACCCTTGTTCTGAGAATTTTGCTCTCTTGAATGCAGCAATTGTGTTCTCCAGCTGACATTTCTTCTGAGAATTTAATTTCTCCTGATTATTTCACTGTTCTCTGAATTTTCCCAAATCTGCTGACATGTTCCAGTATGAAGATATCCCAATTCTCCATATATGCTGCTACCATAAAATAATGTTTAAGATACCTAGAATATCAGTTCTCTCAACTGTATGCTTTCTGCCATGACTTAGTGCATTTAGTCCTGCTTGACACTGGAGAGGTTTTATGGTAAAGTTGACTCAAGTAGATCTTACTAAACTTCCAGGGAGTGGGATTTTCACAGTTGAGGTTCCTCTAATGGCAGGTGCTTTGATAGCTCTGGGTGAGGAAGTAGCCTGCCCTCGTTTTCCAGAAACTGCTAAAAACATGTTGGGTAGAAGTTTCCCTAGACACGAATGATTGATGCTCCTTTTCGGCCCTCGTGCTGGTGTTCATAGGTGGCTGCGTGCAGATCTAGCAATCACATGCTAGATTCATTAATACTGTGATTTGGAGTGCGCAGGAGGGTCTTGGTCTGGGGCAAGGCTTGACGTGCTGCTGGCTTGACATGTCTCTAAATGCCTAAAGTCTGACAGCAGTAGAGTGAAGCTTTTGTGGGGAGAGAGAAAAGTAGACAGGAGGTGGGGGCAACATGGAGAGGATTAGATGTGCTTGCCCAGCCAGATAATTACCATTATCTCTGGTGATTACCCACTACCAGGAATGATCACACAGTTTGGCTTGTAGCTGAACTGTTTCTGAGTGATTTTTCTGGTGGTGTGCATATGTAAAGGTCCTACATTGATATTGATACTGAACAGTGAGGGTGCAGCACTTAACCTCTTGCAGCAACCTCTTGCAACAGCCAGCATTTTTATTCATAAATTATATTAATTCTCTAAGGTTTATCAGGTTCTTGAAAGAAACAAACTCTGTTTTAGAAGAGTGCTTTGGAACCAGCCTCCCCTGAGTTCTGACCCTGTCTCTGACACTGGCTGGCTGTGGCCTTGGTGTCTCTTGGCCTTCCTACTTTTATCTTCTTATCCGTCAAATGTGATGGGTAGTTCCTTGTATCAAAAGATAGCAATTAGGATTATTTTCGTGGCATTTATAAAGCACTTGCAAAATGCCATGTGGGTCTTTGCCTTTCTCTGTAACACTTCACCTAAGTGGATACGGCCGTATTTTTACCTTGTTCTTGTGATGTTGCTTTCACGCCACTACTGCCACAGTCATGCACCCACAAACCCTGGTAGTGTTGTTACAGCAGGTTCTCTTGGCCACCGTTGAAACAATCTGCCCTTTCCCCTCCACCCTTTTCCTACTTGCAGGTTGTAGCTTTAGGTTTAGGGGAGCCTATAACAGGCCTGCCCAAAGCGGAGCAACTAACTGGGAGGGCATCATCTGCCCCAATCAATATGTGCCCGAAGGCTAACAGCCCCATTAGCAGGAAAAAAACAACAGGGAGGATGAGCAAAGCCTGTTATAACTATGGATTTACTACCGAAAAAATATGGGGGAGGGTGAAGGGGAACATGCTGCTCTGGAGAGGGTGCCCAGAGGACAATGCTCATCTGGAGCCTCCTTATTGCATCTCTTCCCAGCTCCTGGGAGAGCTTTCCCTTTCACCTCTCTCTTTCTCTGCTTTGGTTTTTCCTTTTCCCCAAAAGTAACTTTCACCCTTAGAGCAGATGTGTGCCATCAGCTATAGACCCTGCAGATAAGTCTTTGCGTGTGTGAACCTCTCTCAAACATACTATCTACAACGCCAGTTATTTCTGTAAGTGCTTAAATATTCCTTATTATCCTCAAGGCATTCAAAGCCCACATAACAGTCAATGTCCAGGAGTTCAGGGTATACTGAATACCTGTGATTTTTTAGTATTTTTTTTTTTGTTCTCTAGGGAGCGTCTTCCATGTTTTAATTGGAACATTTTTCATAATTGCTGCTATTTAGCACGTTTATTTTGTCAAGTCATGGGATGTCTTTATGGCCATATAATAAACCCTAGAGAACAACTTCTCTGACTGTTGCCATCTGCACTGATCACAAGAGCAGCTTCGAAAATACTGACAGTCTTTATAGTAATAGGATACATATGGTGGCACACAATTATGTGTGGCTGCATTCAATTAGTGTTGTACAATTACACAGTTTTATTGCTTAGTTAAAACAGTGAAAGCACTACATAGTGGGTAATTTGCACTGATCCCCATTTCTGTAATTGCCCTTCAGTATTTAAATGCAGTGGAACACATATAACGTTGGTTCTGAATCACATGAGCACTAAATTATCTTTCACATTCCTTGACTGGCAAGTAACATACCACAACTTCACATTGGGCTCCTTTTTATATGGAGTTATAACAGGGTGAGGAAAAGTTACTTTCTTCAGTTTTACAAGTCAACTGAAGTAGTTTTCCAAGGAAAGTAATTCCTGGAAACAGATGGGGCAAAATACTAGAAAATGCATAGTACCAAATTTTCTGCATTGGTAAATATAGCCAAACAAACCTTTTCCGTAATTAACTGTCAGGATATATGTGTCAGACAAGGTGTGGTCTGTTGAAGGAGGGAACTTAGGAACGTTCACTAGGTTAACACAACTCTGAGAGGGCTTTGTAAAAGACAACCGCATGAAACAGAATATGAGATGCTAATTAGACTGGATTTAGCTCTTGATGTCTAAGTGCACACTTTACATTTTTCAGCAAGTGAATATTTAAAGCTCTAGTCTCTAGCCTTTAATTAAAACTGTTGTTGAAATTAGATTTATTACTGCCATTTGAGAGAGCACTTTCTTTAGTTTCAGGAACCAGATGTATTTAACAATCTGTGTTTTTAATAAAACCATAATTGCCTTTTTTTTTTCCCCCCAGTGCTTTTCTGTAAGCCTATCTTTTTTTCTAGCTTAGTAGCAGAGAAATGTGAATCCATATCAAATTGCTGGTTTCTCTTAAAGATCCCATTGTATTATTAAAAATAACATGAGGAAAGGAGAAGAATTTTGTATATTCTGAATGTCTGCTTGTGGCTGTATCACCTGTAGGAGGGATTCAGGACAGAGAGGGGTTTTCTCTCTAGACATGACTAATTTAACAAATGAGAAACAAGGGGGGGCTGTATAATACAGCTAATTATTATGAGCTATAGTAGATCTGTAGCAATCGGTGACAAGAGACTTCAAGATTTTATTTTTGCATCAAATGAACTGTTCAAGGTTCCATTGTAGAATTTATTGTATCTTTGTAAGAAAAAATAATGATTTTCCTCTGCAAACAGTTGTAGATAAATGTGATTTCTGATGTAGGAGTAGCTGTTCAAGACGGGTATTAAGGATGATTTTGGTTTTGACTGTGAAGTACGATAACTTCTAATTTTGCTCAGTGTTACTGCTAATTATTGTCCAGATATCACTATAGGTGTGCCAGGCTTCATGGAGCTTTGATTTGGGTTGCAAAATAATGAAGCGATGCATCTATACCTTAAAAAGGCCTCCTGTAAACTCTTTCCATTTTTTAAGGTGCTGTTGTGGAAAACAGCATTAAATTTCATTATAGATTATTTCAAGATAGGAAGCAAGAACCCAAACCAGCAGCTGGATTAAAGAAAGACTCACAGTCTAGTATTTAATTTAGATACATTTTCATCTTTATTTTAAACATTTTTTGCTAAGTTTTCAGTGTTTGCAGGTTTGGGGTTGTCCATTTGCATTGAGCCAGCTTTTAAAATTGTGTATTTTTTACTGATGTTTCTAGCTTTTTTTCTTGTGACTGTATCTTAATCTCCCTTTGCACCCATAAAAACCCATGAAAGATCATATTGGTGCTGTGAAGACCATGTTTTAAGAGAGGATTTTCATGTATATTCATTAAGAGCCCTACCAATGTCTGTTGATGATGACGCTAACATACCACTAAGACACTGATTGATGTTTAACAGTCATCCAAGGAGAGGACAGTGTTTCTAGGTGAAATAGTCCAGTGAGCTTTTCATTTTGTGACTTCGATAGGCAGAGAAGAATCTGTTGTTGCTATCGGTGCAGTCACTGTTGTATTCTCTAAGAAGCTGAAATTCCTGTGCAAGCCTTTAATCTCTGTGCAAGTAAAATTAGTAAAATCAAAACCCCTACACTGTGAGTTGTCGGGAATTAACCCCAGGAATGTCAGATCTTTGCTTCTGGGCTTTAGCTTCTGGCAAGGAGTATGTCCTTTGTTGGCCAGGTAGCGAGGTAAATCTTTCCCAAACACCCTGAGTGCATTCAAGGGAAGTTGTCCAAGTTGGCTGGGAATTTTCAAAGCATGGAGAGAAGTATGTTGTTGGTAAGGAGTTAAAAAAAAGACTGCAAATTAGGAAGAACGTTTCAGAAAGTTAGTAAATGCTATAGTAGTTACCTTGGTGGTATTGTGTTAAAACTTCGAATTTTCCTCCTGATTTAGGTTTATGAACACCAAGATGGAAGCAAGTCTCTGAAGCTAGGAGACTTTGGACTAGCAACGATTGTGGATGGACCTCTATATACTGTCTGTGGGACCCCAACATATGTAGCTCCAGAAATCATTGCTGAAACTGGGTAAATCACTTCTAGTGATGATTCCTTGATGTGTACACAGTGGAGCATGTTCTTCACCAGTGTGCCAATCAGGAGTTCTTGCAATTAAGATTTTTATGCTGCCTTTGCTTGAGTGTGATGCAGAATCATGGCTCATAAAACAACTTAGTTGGAAGGGACCTCTGGAGGCTATCTTGTCCAGACCATCTCAGAGCACAGCCAACTTTGGAGTTTTATCCTCTGCCGGTTGTTGGCCTCAAACTTCTCAGCTTAACACTGAATTACCTACTTGCCATTTGTAGATACAATAAAAGTAATTCTTAAGCTGCCCTCAGAGACTTCTAACTACTATTCACTTGATTTTATTTAGTTATCACGTACTGTCCTCTTCTTTTGATTTGTTCCACAGAGAAAATATCTGCTGGCTTGAGCAGCCTGCCTACACAGGCTTCATGTTGGTAGACATCACTGTCTAGCTTAAGAATACAGTACAACATCTTCCGTGCACTCCTACGTTGTGATCTAATGTAGTTTTAAGATGTAAATTTAAAAGGATTTGAACAGGGAATTAGGATAGGTGGGTAGGACATAGAGAAAGTTCATATGAGAATAGATGAGAAATTATTAATAATTCTGAACATGTTTCCTCTGTTCATAGAATCATAGAATCTGTTGGGTTGGATGGGACCTCTAAAGGTCATCTACTCCAACCTCCCTGCAGTAAGCAGAGACTTCTTCAACTATATCAGGTTGCTGTTCTTGTACTGTGGCTCATAGGAGTTGGATGTCTCTAACCATGTCTCTCACACTTCCAGATATGGCTTGAAGGTGGACATCTGGGCAGCGGGTGTGATTACTTACATCCTGCTCTGTGGTTTCCCTCCGTTCCGTGGGTATGGACTGATCTATTCAACCATCCCTGTTCTGTGAATTGGTCCCTGTGCTGCTTTTGCATTAAGCCCTAGAAAAGGGGGCTGCTCATAGGGTTTGTTTTTTCCAGTGCTCTGCATAGTGATTTACACAAACCCCATAAATGTCTGTGATTTTACTGTAAAATCTCTGTCTCATGTTTGTTTATTTTAGTTTAAACTTCATTGCATTACAAAACAAGAGCCTCCATTACGGGTTCTGGGTGCCTTTGCCTGATGTTTAAAATACACAGTGAAATAAGCATCTTCTTTCATGGACCAAATACAACATATTTTGTGGTCGGTAAAAGGTAATTAAAATGTAAGCCACTTAATAAGGACATGTCAGATCTTCTCTCTCCCTCAAAGCAATTGCCAAGTTGTTGACAATCCTAAAAACGAGTAGGTGACCTCAGAAAGAATGTACCAAATGCACTTTGCTTTATGGTCTCACCATTCACACCCATGGTTGCATGCTTGGGGGGAATCAACAGCTTCCAAAAGCATACTAAGGGATGACCAATTAAAAGCAATTTCAAGAAGCCTGTTGAAAGCAGCTCTGGAAATAATTTCTTTGTGGGTTTTGTTGTTTTTGTTTGGTTTTTACTTTACAGAAGTGGAGATGATCAAGAAGTGCTTTTTGATCAGATTTTGATGGGACAGGTGGATTTTCCAGCTCCATATTGGGACAACGTTTCTGATTCTGCAAAGGTGAGGTTTATAGTTGATGATAACTTTCTTCTCCAATATTATTCACAGTGCCAGTATCCAATGCATGTTATTCTTTCACAGTGCTGTATTTGATATGTCTCATACATCTCCTGCTACACCTATAAATTCCTCTGGGTCACCGAGTATGTTTGATCACTGTCTGTTAGACTCCAGGTGGTTCTGAAATGAACCTCATCCCTGTATCATGTACTCACACAACAGAGTCAACAGCAGCCCTTACTGATCAAGAAAAATTTTAAGTAACTTTGCTAGACCTGCACTTAGCTTGAAAGCTCCCTGGGAATGTGCTTTCTATGTATGATGGGGACCAGGTACCAACCTGGAACCTTTGGATATTGTATAATAATATTATAGGGAGACTGTTTTCCCCTTTTTAATCCCATTAAATTATATGTCTGTTGTTTCTTTCTGTCAAAGAGCCAGGCCTCACATTGCCTGTAACTCATTGTTGTCAGCGTGGTATGAAATACAGACTTACTCTGGCCACCAGTTTATGTGGTGTAGCCTCTTGGCACAGGACACAAAGGATGCAGGTAGAGCTTGAGGTGTGCTGAGGCAGATACAATTCTTTTCAGATCCATTAGAGTTCAGATCCAATGAGAGTTCATTATACTTGCAGAGCAGATCAAGTCTTTTAACTCTCATTAGTGTGCTGGAGCAACAGTTTAACTCACAGATTTTCTAGGGATCTGGCATTCATTATAGTCATGTGTATAAATATATATCTAGAGAGAGAGAGAGAGAGAGAGATAATACATATATGTATGTAAAAAAAAATAAAAAGCAAAACCCATAAAACTATTCATATGGCTGTCCTGTAGATAAGTGCTTAATTTCTGCCAGTTTATTTCTGTAGCCTTTAAGGCAAATCCAGGCAAAAGTGTCTTCCTGTTCCTTTCAATGTGACAGGGTTTAATTAATCACAAAAAGCCCTTGAAATTTGGAGGTGGATGCAGGTAGTGAGAGTAGCGTTCTACATTCTGAATCTCCATTCTTTGGAGAGTTACATCCTGCTTTTACAGATATGTAGGTGGGTGATCAGGACTAGCATTTTAGGCTGTTAACTAATGAGGTTAATGAATATGATACAGTCATAGAGTTGGAAGAAGTCCTCTAAATCACATCATTGTGTTGTAGCAGGTTGTATTTTGTAGCAGCATAAATGAGAACTCTGCAAGTCCTTTGCGAATGGCGTTCTCCTGTGAAACTCCTTCCAGTCTAAAATTCCGTCTAAAATTTCTGATTCGAAGCATTAGCCTATTCATTTAACTTCTCCTTGTCACTAAGAGTTAATAACTTTGGTCTTTGGTGATACCCCTTTATTTGCTGTCATATTGCCATGATGTTTTCTGTGCACTCCACTCACTGGTGGAATTAGATCTATGTTTATTTACATGCTAGTTGAAAACTAGGTAATTGCACAGGAAATCAGATGATGAAAAAATAATGGTTTTAGGTTGGTTTTTTTTAATATCTTCTGTGTCATTTATGCAGGAGCTTAAAGTAAAATTCTAGATTTGCTGGCTTTTTTCCTACAGAGGAATTGGCTTAATGGGAAGCTAACCTAATTTCATGTGACCATCTGTTTTGCAGATTACGTATTAAGTACTTTTCTCTTAAACAGTGGCTACAGAACAGTAACTCAGAACTGTCTTCTGTTTTCTAGCTTTTCAAGGTTCTGTTAGATATTGATTTAAAAGTTCAGCTTGAAGTTCAGCAGTTCATAGTTGGGTTTTTTTTTTTAATATTCCTGATATATTTCTGCAGTTGGTAGTTCACTCTCTGAGCACTCTTACATAATCAGTTGAAGAGCACTTTAGTGAATTAAATGTTGATTTCCTCTTCAAAAATGTTCTTTACATTTGACCCAGTATTCCATTTCTCAGGAACTTATCACAATGATGCTTCAAGTAGATGTAGATCTGCGATTCTCAGCCTTGCAAGTTCTTGAGCATCCATGGGTTAATGTGAGTATTTTCAGGCTTGGAGATGTTGCTTGTAATTTGGCACCTTTGAGCTCTTTTATGTCCAGTCCTTTCTATGTTCTTTTGGAACCAGCACATTCTTAAAATGCCACAGATTTAAGTGGAAATACGCTGGGTTACAGGTGGGTTTAGTATATCACACTTACCTTGGAGTATTGACTATTCTATGCATGCTCAGCTATGTTTTCTCTGAAATATTTTGGGCCAGGTTTTCAACAAATCTCAACCACAATTGACAAATTTATACCTCTAACAATCAACTTGCAGGTTCAGTGACACATTTTGCTCTCCTGAAATCAGATGGACTCAAAAATCTGACAGTCATGATTAAGAGCTATTGAAATATAGTCCAGAGTGTTAAGCCTACTTGATCCAGCATGAAACAGGGAAACCTTTAGAATCATATTTAGCTTCTGACATTGAAATATACATATATTTATGTGCAGCCATATCCATTTAATCTGAGTTACCATGAAATAGCTATTTATGTATCCTTACTTATCTCTAAGTGACTGGACATTTGCCATAAAAGTGGCAATGAGTGAGGTGGCATATGGATAAATCTGGCAGAGAATAAAGAGATTTCTCTTTAATTAATTTTGAGGCAAGGACACCACTTAATATTTGTTAATTATTTCAGACTATTTAATATGTCTTAAAATATTTGGATGACAAGAAAGGAAAACTGGAGGACATCCAGATTCAAAATGAAAAGGGAAGACTGAGAAAAGAACTGCAATTGGGACAAGCAGAGAAAAAAAATAAACAAGGAAGAAATAATGTTTCATTTTGTTTGTTGCAACTTTGAGTGTTCAGTCCTCCCTGGAATACTGTTTGGTCCCTCATCTACTGTATCCAAAATATTTCTCTCACTAAAACACTATTCTAAAAATTCAAGTATACAGTAACCTTAAATGTTTGGGGTTTTTTTATGAAAGTGTCCTCCATATAGCTCAGAATAGTGGTGATCAGTTAAGTGTTTACCAAGTATATGCTTTAGTCTTGGAGGCTACCTTATTGCCCAAACCATTTTTTTAATAATTTTAAATGTGATTTCATGCAGAGCACTTCTGCAGTATATGGAGAGTGAAAGGACCCAGGACAATGTCTGATGAAAATCTTCATTTTTAAGATGACATTCAAGCGGCTAAAATATTAATTTGCCTTGGTGCCAGATGCTGTCCTTGGACATAGTGTTCTGTCACAGCTTATAATGACTTTTGGTGACTGAGGTGTCTCTCTGTCTCCATGGGAGAAGGACAAGTGGGGATTTCTGGAGTGCTGCTGATGAAGAGATGGAAGTGACTGATCAGAAGCCGCAGAGAGGCCAGGTCACCCGCAGTGCCAGTCTGCGCACTGCTGCTGAGGTTACTGAAACATTGCTTGTTTACACCACATAAGGATGCGGTCACTAATCTTCCTCTTTTTCTGGAAAATACATTGGAACTGTTAATGCTCCCCCCGGATGCCTTTTTTTTATTTTTTTTGTCTTCAGTTACACCACGACACATTTTAGGAAGCCATTTTAGCAAGATGCATTAAGAGGCGCAGCTCTTTGTCAGTAATGATGGTGATGGTGTGCAGGTGACATGAGGGTCTGCTCCCTGCCCTCGCTAGTGCCTGTTGATGGGGAGGGACAGGGAAAGGGGCTAAAGTCTTTCAACACTCCAGAGCTCTGCTAATCAAACCTGAGCTCTGGTTACTTCAAGATCTACTTGTCTTTGCTAAATGTACTATTTCATAAACAGCAACTATGATGCACTGTTGGAAACATACTCTATTCAGTTCACCTTGAGTCTAGCTCTGCTGCACTTCTCGTCCTTATATGCTGATTTTTTGCAATCAAAACCTGTCCATAAATAAGTTTTCAGTTTACAACCAACCTGTCAATGCCTTTAATGAAAACTTTACATGTTTAACGTGTGCACCAGGTAATCCAAGACAATTTTTAGACTGTTCCAAAGGATAAATTATCTTAACTAGATCAATGGTTATATTTTCAGAGTACTCAGAAGAGTCATCCTGAGAGACTTCAAGGTCCTTAGAAGATAATTTAATGTTGTTTTCCCCCCCCCCCATCTCCACATACTGCAGTCTGTGAATTCACTGCACCGGTCACAGCCTGTATCAAGCCTTCACTCATCCTCCAAAAATGTATCAAACTCCCTTATGAATCCACTTGGCCTCTACAGCATCCTGTGGTAAAGGGCTCCACATTTTAACTTACAGCACAGAAACACAGGAATTTGCCAGCGTGCATCAGTAACCAGAGCTCAGGTTTGATTAGCAGAGCTCTGGAGTGTTGAAAGACTTTAGCCCCTTTCCCTGTCAGGAAATATTCATTCAAATATTCCATGACAGTTCTGTATTTTCTTCTTTTCTGTCCAATTGCAGCTTTTAGCAACTAAGACGAACCAGTATTTTGTCTTCAGCAATATGCTAACGATAGTTAGTAATGCAGATCAAAACCTCTTTTGAATTCTATTATGTATCCTCCAGATATTTTTTCTGGAAGGAGAAAGGCTGGCACTGGGGCCAGTTCAGGAAAGTGCTCGAGCACATTCCAAATGTTGCTCCTATTTCAAGGCATCACACATGGAAGCGTTTAATGTTAGGCATAAAATTAACTAGATGGCACTGAAATCCGAGGTCATTTCATGAGAAATAAGAACATGGCTGAGTTGAAGCAGGTGCTTAAATGCTTTGGTGAAAAGGGACACCTCTCTGAAGTGAGACTGGGAAGTACGCAGTAGATCACCCAGCAGGGACAGCCTTCAATGTCTCTTGTGACACTGGGCAGAATGATATACCGGTGTCAGACCCAACCTCGCATCCCCATACAGCACCAGCTTGACCAGCTGCAAGTCTGTCACACAACCTCCCTCCCCTGTACCTCATTTTCTCACCTTCAGGACAGGGAATTAATATGCTCTCCCTGTTTATAAAAGGCTCTGCAATCTATGTGTCATAATTACCTGAGCACTTATCTGCAACTTTCGTAAAATACTGTTTCTGAGTCTTTCTGAGAAGAAATGGTACAAGGAGTTTTCACCTAACACTCCATTTTCCCAGATAACCTGTTTAAATACTTTTCCATGGCAACAAATACTGGACTTTACTTTCCATTTTCTTATTTTGGTTTTGAACCTACTCACAGAGTGGTAAACTTGCAGCTAAAATACCAGATAGGACAGCTGGCTGGAAAAGCAGGCATGTGTTTTCTTTGACAATTTTAAGAAACATTTTCTCTCTTTGATCAAACCTTTGATAGAAGTGTTGTTACTGCTTACACTGTGTAAAACCATTTTGTAGATTGTAAATAACCATTCTACTTTATAGCTGCTTACTACGTGATTACTTGGTAAATTGCTGAGATTCCTGGAATGTGCCTTGACAGTTTCAGTAGGAGCCAACCCTCATTTCAGTTTCAGTTTTTGCTATAAAAATAGCTGGAATCCTCTTGGAAACTGCAAAACTTGTTATGGTCAGAATCAGACCAGTAAAGCAGTTCCTATGTCAATAATATCCCAGCTGTTTTCGATTCAAAAAAACAAAACCTGAAAAGAAGTTGGCTACGTGCCACTGCCACAGATGGAGATCTTGAATTCTAAATGCAATTCAGCAGCAGTTCCTTGCCCCCTCCATTTAGTTTATTTGGATTTGTCTCTCCTACGCAGTACACTTAGACCTGGAAACAAATCCATCAGTTTATACTTCCCCTACAGGGACCCCGGCTCTTTCCTTTACCTGCTCAAATTCTTTGCAAAACCAAAGACTTATAAAAGAGGCTGGAAGCTTGAGGTCTGGCATTTTAAACATTGATAATAATCGATAACCTAAATTACACTATCCAAGTTACAGAACAAACCTACCCCTTTTTTGTTGTATAGGTAGTAAATATTTCTTCATACAGCATTGAGCAGTAAATGCTGAAAGGGATGGATTGCATTCTGTAAATCCTTCTCTGTTAAAATAATCAATATAAAATGTGGCGTGTTGTTGCTGGAGGAGGAAGATGACACACACCAGCCTAAAAAGAATTACGGAAACTGGAGCTTTTACATATTTGCTTGACCATGTCTGCCTTGGAAATTTGTATGCAAAAGAAATGAAAAACCAAGCAGTAAATAGTAATTCGTTGAATGTTTGTAATGAAGTTAATTTAAAGAGACATTTCATATTTGGCAGCTGTACTACTATTGGTTACACCCTAGGACACTGCCCAAAGAAAAATTTCCTTGTAATCCTTAAAAGAAACAGAGTCCAAAAGCTTTTCCAGCACTTCTATTTGTTCTAATTTTTACTTATATAATGACCTATTCATCTGATGATTTTAGACCTGGAAAGTAAAGCTCTTGTGACCAGGTTGTGAAATGGATCTGAGTGCTTTAAGGAAGCAGGAGTCTGGGAATCCTGAACTTCGTTCCATCTTTTTAACACTTCTTTTTTTTTTGAGTGTCAATTTCTCCTGACATAGAGAAAAATACAAATATGAAAACAATGTTTATTAATTACTCAAATGACACCAAGACACTCTGCCTCTTTTTTTTTTTTTTTAATTTTAATTTGTTTTCTTGCAAATAGACCATGAAAGGTATTTTGTAGAGGCTGATTAAAAAAAAGTATCTTAAGATCCCAAGCAGTTTACATTGTCCAGGTGAAAACTCATATTCTGGACCAGAGTTTTCAAACTGTCAAAGGATTTTAACTGCTTAACTTCTGAGATGTGCTCAGGAGAGTGCTTCTTTCAGAGCTTCAGCAGTCAATATTTGCTGAAGCTCATGACCCTTTAAAGTTCCCAGAGTTGAGCACCAAAAATCACTAATCATCTTTAAAAGATCTTGGCCTGACTGCTAAAGCTGAGATGAAATTCTGTGATCCTAACCTGCTGCAAGAAGAGTTCCCATAGCAAAAGGTTAAAATAGGGGAAAGGAACAGTTAACCTCTTTGGGGTTGACATCCATCCCATTATATCAATCTGATGAAATTCTTGTCAGTAATGTTTAGCCTGTTCTCCAATTCTACAACTTACCCTGCTGATTCTGGTGAATCTGATGGGTTTTTTTTCACTTCCTGCCTTTTTAAACTGCAGAGCAGCTTGTTTTGTATGTAGTTAAATAGCTGTCATCTCTCACCCTCAATATCTATCTATTTTATTGTTGGCTGAAGTGATTCCAGGAGCCAGCTAATATATATTAGCTTGTTTATAAAGCAAGTTTGAATAAAATAAAAAAAAAAGGTAACTACTAAACATCAGGTAGCACCAACAGTAGTAGGAAAATTTAATAACCATAGAGTAATTCCCATATATCCCTATGCTGCATCTTAAATTGAGATGGAAGATACTTCATCTAAAAAAAAAAAGCTGGAGCCCAAACTATGTGTCTCTGGCTCATTGCCACTGGAGCTGTGGGTGTGGTGCTTCACCAATAAAATATTACCACAGTCTTGGTAACTATTGTCTTCTCCATAATTTAGTCTTTTGACAAGACAACATGAACGTTTGGCAGGCTACCATGTCAAGAAAGCCAAGGGAATGATTTCCCCTCCTCCCCCCTCTAGTGAAGAAGAGTTCACTTTACAGACTAGCTTTCTTCTGGGAAAGGCGAGGTCAGCGGAAAGCAGGTTATTTTTAGGGGTCATATACCACTGAGCCAAGACTCCCTGGTGCTAGACAATAATCAGCTACTGGGTTGTATTGTTTTGTGTTTTGCAGCTGTGTGCACTTGACCATATTTTGCCAGCTGAGACATTTTGTTAAGGGGTGAGTGAGGGATCTCCAAACACAAACTCCCCAAGCTAAATAAATAACAAACCCTAACCAACCTCCCTAAAATTCCCATGTGCTCACTGAACTAATGATTTACTGCAGCGACTCTGTAACTCTTTCAGTGCACTCAGGATTGCTGCAAAGCCAGACAAAAAAGTGTCTGTCATCTCTCTGTATTCTGATTGTGTCTCTTGTTTGCCTGTATTCTGCTGGGATTTTGCTTAAGTGGAATTTAAGAACTTTTTCAACTGCTGATAGCTACACATACCATGTAGTACCAGCTTGGGATGGCCATTGCAGATGGCCAGTGACCTGATATCCTGCATATTCTGCCTGCTCTGCACTTTGTTGCCTATTGTGTGTATTCTGCACATTGTTGCCTGAAATCCTGCATATGCTAAGTGGGGAAGTCTCAACTGAGTGGTGGGTTTTTGCACTTTTTCCAGGCGTAAGGATCTTTTTTGCGACTTACAGAAAACCTCCTTTCTTCTCTGGGGCTTGAATTGAACCTGCTGACTTGCACAAAAGTGCAAACTCCCTTCTTTCTGCTAGGGTTTCGCTTCAGCGTCGAGGCTCCCTGCATGTCCAGGTGCAGATAAACAGGTTTGCTCTGCAAAGCAGGATGTCTCAGACAAGAGGAGGCACCTCCTGTCCCAGCTGCAGGGTTTCTGGGCTGGCGCTCACCCACAGCCAGCTTGCTTGGTGGCCACAACAGTACAACATGTGTCTGTCTCTGCTTGGCCATGCAGTTGTGTGCCTGCTTTTACCTCAGGTTAGCTCCCGTTGAGATCACGTCTTTTGGCAAGGCGGGAGCTGCCCAGGGAGGTGGTGGAGTCTCCGTCTCTGGAGACATTCAAAATCCACCTGGATGGGTTCCTGTGTGACCTGCTCTAAGGTGGCCCTGCTCTGGTAGGGGGGTTGGACTAGATGATCTCCTGAGGTCCCTTCCAACCCTGTGATTCTGTGATTCTGTGAAGGAAGAAGAGGCCACCCACAGCTGGCTCCAGCCCTTCTCTGCTTTCCCAGGTAGTCTGTACCACTGTCTGTCCTTTCCCCACTGCATCCCAGGCTTGTGTGCCTTGGGACTGGGGGAAGGAGTTGCAGTTCCTTGTTATCAGTCAGTCGGAGATTCAATTTGCAGTGGTTGCTTTGTTTAATTATACTTTTGGTATGGTACAGCGACAATCTGCAGGGAACGCCACAGCAAGCCGTGAGCCCATGCCTCCTATAGCCTGGAGATGTACCAGTGGTACATCCTGGCACTGGTGAGATCCCACACTCACCTATCCTGAGGGTCTCAGCCAGGACATGTCTCAGCTCCCATCTTGCCTGGGTTCCTCGCCATGGGACTCACTGAGCCGTGGCTGGAACATTGACCCAACCCCATAGTCCCTGAGTTTGTAACCTTTATGATGAGACAAGAACCTTGTTGGTGTCTCTCAGGGCTTTTGGAGATCCTTTCTTGCATCCTACCAAAACAGGGCATCTGGTTTCTGTAGTCTCTTGGGCGCTTTCTACTTTTGAGGTCATTATCTTTAAACTCATGTCATTAGTAAACAGAATCATAAACAGGTCCAAGCTTATCAAGCTTTGAAATATTAATGGACCTAAAAATAACTAGGCAGTGGTAGTTAAGACATGGTAGAAAGAATAGTAAAATATTTAACAATTATTATTAATTAACATCACCTAAAGATTGAGAGGAAGATAGAATCATAGAATTGTCAGGGTTGGACGGGACCTTTAACTGAGTCCAACCATCAACCTAACTCTGCCAAAACCACCATTAAACCGTGTCCCTAAAGATACTGGGTAAAGAAGAAGAGAGAGTCTGGTTCATGAAATAATATGATGTTTATCTGATAATTACCTTAGATATATTCACGGAGACAATGAATGATCCATATTTCATTACAAACTTTTTTGTAAACTTTTCTATATTCACAGGTGCTATCAGAATCACCTAGTAATTCCTTTATTTCGCCTTTTCTCTCTGAAGTTTTATTTTGCTTTATTTCTCTGCAGGACGATGGACTTCCAGAGAATGAACATCAGCTCTCAGTAGCTGGGAAGATAAAGAAGCACTTCAACACAGGCCCTAAACCGAACAGCACAGCAGCCGGAGTTTCTGTCATAGCAGTAAGCATCTGAAATACACACCCGAAACACTTAAATATGTGTCCACAAGACAGTATGTGTTTAGGACATGCCACCAAAAGAAACTAGAGAGGGTTAACCTTTAGATAATTCTAGCGTTTAATTAATAAAAACATAGTTAGACTGGTATTCGGCACAATTTCTCCATCGATTCTCCTTGTGAGTCACATTGTTATTTAACAGCCCTAGGAGATCTAACAGTACCCATACCGCCACATTTTACCAGAAGATCAGCAGACCTAATGCCAGTATCGATTCAACAATTTGAACTCATGACATTTTACTTGGCAGCAGAATCATCACATGGATTGAGGCCACAGAGAGGTTGTAGCAGAAGGACAGCAGCCCTTTAAAATGGAAATTGCCTCAAAATTGTAACAGAAAAACTGTATGGCAGCCTAAACTTCTCTTCTCTGAAGCCATCAGAGAGCTACGATGCCTCACTGCTACCTCCATAGTTGATACGAGTCTAGCCACTTCAGATTTAGCTGAGTAGCAGGATTTTACTGTGCTGCCACATGCAATCTGCTTCCCCTTAGGCAGAAGGACTTAATTGCGTAAAGACTTAATGGAGCTCCTTGCTGCCTTCTGTCATGTTGCAATTCCAGTCTAGGCATTCCAGGTTAGAACGTGTCGGAGCTTCTGAAACCAAGCTTGACCAAACTTTTGACCAAGCTTTACTGAGGTTTCAGTGGCATCCTCAGTGTAGCATACATCACATACATTTGTATGTTTTTTCCCCAAAGACGAACATGTGTATTAGATATACGTACGCACAGAATACCTTCCGTGTATTATCAGATTATTCATACTAATGCCATTGAATAGTAACATGCACATCCTTCACATTTTGGATACATCTGCCTGTGTTTGTAAGCTTTTCTTTATTACTCATGGTAATGTTAACGCTCCAAATAGTCACTAAAAATAAGTGACACGTTAAACATAACCATTCCCATATCAGATTACTCAGTGTTCATTCCCAGCTTCCATAAATTGCAGGTGGTGTGACTGCACGTGTACACTTTCTTGTACTGTTTCCACTTTCATGTTTCTCAGCTCAGCCCCTCCAGTGGTGAGTTAAATCAGCATGAAGTAAACTCAGCTCAGCACATGCAATCTGGCTCACAGGTGTGAACTGTTTGTGCAGCAAAACGGATACTCTCTTAAACTTACTTGGTATAAGTACTTAAAATGTCAAGCTGTGCCTCTCATATTTTTTCTTTACTCTTTCCGACCCTGGACGTCCTCAACATGGAAGCAAGTTGTTCCTCATGCTTTTCCTAGATTTTCTCAGTCATCAGCTAACATAGTCAGCATTTACATAGTCAGCATTTATTTATTTTCATTTTTAAGCAATAATACTGCAACAGCTCTCCCACAACTAAAACATCACATACTCATTGCTCATCTGAAATGCAGGTATGTTCTGTATAGACTAGCTGAAACCGTATTCCTTTCGAATGGACTGCCAGCACGCTTGTCCATGAGAATTACTGCTCAGATCCTCCATGCTAATGACTTCAAAGCTTAAAAGCGAGAAATGATGCCTCTGTCCTCATCCATCCCTCGCCTCCTTTATGTTTTTAATTTCCCCACCCTCCTTTTCCTCTTTGCCCCAGTTGCTCTGCCAAGGAATTGTTTACAGCAGTTTGACACTTGAGTAATGAAAAAGGCACCGTAGTGAATCTTTCCACTGCAAAACAATCTACATCAGGAAAAAAAAATGTATATGTTTAATTATATTCTTAATGGCTTTTATTTGTTTTTTAGAGTTTGGAAGTTTAACAGATTATTTTTAGTGATCATCTCTGTGGTGAACATCATACTCTGGCACGATTAATCCTGCAACTTGGCCTATAAAGTAGAAACGTTTAGAATATTTTTACAGAATTCAGAAAGTGGTTTGATTAGTTTGTGTCAATTATTTTCTAAAAACTTGGAAGAGAAGGGAAGTATAGACCTCTTTAGTGTGTTGGTAATGTTCCAGAAAGCTAGATAATTTTGATTTTAGGAATAAATTACCTTTATTTTCTACAAAACTAATTTAATAAGTAGAATAAAGCCAAAAGCAAAACAACAAAGCCTTTAATTGTTGTTTCTGCATTTGAAAGCATTCTTAATATATATTTAACATGCATGTCATCAGAGTTTTACATTTAGGAATCTTTCTTTAACTGTGCAATCTCAAATATCATAGAAGTAAATCTTACTAACAAAGACTACTCTACTTTTAGAATTTTCGAAGTATGTACAGATGCTGTAACATATTGTTCAGCACTAAAGATGTGCATTAAGTATATTTTCTACAAAAATATTGTTTTATTATGCCTGCCTGTATGTTTACTGTAACTTTTTGAGAGAGTGCTTGTGTATATAATATATAGAAATGCCTTCTATGTATTATATAACACATCTGTGTCTGCGTGTGTTTGTGAAAATGTTAATATGTGCATATATTTATATAGCTTACTTAATAGTATAAAATATAAATATTAGCATTATTTTGAGTTTTATAACTCTGTTTATGTACAAAGATAGCTAATATGTGGTACTTAGTTCTCAGTTTGTCCTCATACTGGTATGATTGTATATGCCTGGTTTTTTCCCAAATAAGAAGTAGCACGCCTCAAAGATCTCAAGCAGTATTTGTCATATGCACCAATTAAAACTATAATATGAAAAAATAAGTTCCTAAAGATGTGTTTGTGGTCAGCTGGACTGGGAGGAAGTTTGAAGCCACGTGTATTTTACATGCATCTACTGTGGCTACGGCTTCCGTCAGCGATACCCAAATACATTGTATTGACTCTTTTGGTTCAGACTTAAGTCTGCTTTCCTGATGTGGTCTGTAAAAGTTGCCTCTGACCATTCAGGGCAGAGACATCCTAAAAGTTCTCGTGCATGTGTCCAGACTTCAAGTTTGTCCACATTTGAAAGGATTTGTCCGCCTGGACAAACTACCATAATGAATGTGTTGGACATGCCTAGCAAAGTAGCTCCTTTGCTGATGTAGCGGAGGATGATTCCTCAAACAAAATTAACTATACAGGCAAAGAAACTTTTCTGTTGATACATTAATACACCATTAAAAGTTCTGCCAGCATAACTATGTCAGTTGGGAAAAAATTCCCTTAAACCAACATAGCTTTGCCAGCAAAATTTTAATTGGAGAGCTAGCTTTTATAACACCAGGAGAATTAACAAGTCCCTAAAAAACATTGCTTGCTGCTGGGAGAGAACGTAGGAGAAAGATATTTCCCTGTTCTTAAACTTTTGTCATAGGCATTGACTTCTGGTCTCTCTAGGAGACAGAGGCTGGGCTAGTGCCCCTCCGGTCTGTGTCACAATGGCCATGTTACTGTTAAGCATGTGCCAAAATATTTGCAAGGTCGGGTTTCTCATACAGCTTTCCCATAGAAAGAGTATTTTCTAATTCCGTGATGACGTTTATAAAAGATACTGCAGCAAAAACATAAACCCAGACTTTTACTAAATAGTCTTTTTAAAATTTGGGGATAGATTTTTTTTCCTTCAATTCTCCAATGGCGTCATCCTTTTTTTTTTCTTTGGCCACAAAACAATACCCCATGGCTGTACTCTCTGGATGTTAGTGACAGTGGCTAAAGTGACCAAGAGCCAAAACAATTTTTTAAGAGGCTTCTGCGATTCAGAGGTGTTCCGTAATTCCTTGTATGAACTGAGCATCATTTCATTTGTGTTCTTGTCTGAAGTGTTAAAGCTTTGCCTGTATGTTGTCACTTTTGTGCTTGTATTTTTGCCATTGGTAAGACAGAGGAAAAGACCAATGATTATCTTCTGTTGAAGGAGGTATGAGGTCTCTGTCTTGGCAATGGGAGTAAACTCCAGCTGGAGACTCAAAGGAATCGAGTAGAACAGCAAAAAAGAAAAGCTGCTTAGAAAGTTGATGCAGCTCTCTGCTTCTTGCTGAGTCCCGACTGGGCTGGGGACACAGGCATGTGGCTGCTGCCTGCAGTCCAGCAAGGGCAAGGCAGCGGATGGGTCGTTGCCCTGCGTCCTGCCAATTTTAAAATTAAATTACAAATTCCAAGCGGCATTTTGAGCAGTGGGATTTCTTGGATGGTGTGGAAGAGAAGCCAAGTTTAGTCTGTGAGTTTTGCTTGGCTTCAAGATGAACCCGTGCCTCAGCCGTCGCTTCCCATCTATTGTCTGTGTTGTCCTGGGATCGTTGTCTGCAGTTGGGTTTCTCATGGCAGGATTTCCACACCGATAGAATTGTTTCAGCTCGTGTTAGCAGGCAACTTTCCCGATTTTAACTTTTTTGCTATTCGATTTTAGGGCAATATTTTGGATCTGCTTTTTAAGAAAACGTCCCTTTTGTGTATTTTATGTGCAGCATACAAGGAAACCAGTAGATGGCAATAGTAGACCAGTGTAGTTAAGCCAACAGAAAATTAACTCTAGGCACAAGGCTCTCATGGTTTTAAACTGGAAACGTCCTTTAAATAATTCTAAATAAGATGAAAGCGGCATTGTTTTAGCAAAATGGAATAAATTATTAAATTCTATGCTTGCAGGGGAGTCATCAAGAGAAATTTAAATTTGCAGTTAGCTCCTAGCTACCCTTGAAGTATATGGTAACTGGAAATATGTTGAACTGCTTTTCTGAATTTAGAATTAGAAACTGTCATCAGTATTGGAAATATATGCCACGCTCTTATTGAAGCACAAAATGGCCTTTTCTCTTCATAGGACAGAATGTGAAAATCATCGCATCTAACAATTTTAAGGCAGGCAGAGTCTCCCTCAAGATATTTTCCCCTAAAAATTTATTTAACTCAGCTAAATGATGTCTCCACCGTCTGTTAGTGCAGCACAGAAGCATTAGAGAAAACAACACATTTTCTTTGTTCCTATGCACATGATTCTGCTAATGATAAACTAAACTTAAAAGATCTGTATTCCTTGAGTAATATCATGAGCACACTTTCCTGGACACAATGTGAAGTTCATTTCCATTTTGACTTTAATTGGTGCAATTTTAAACCACATAGTTTTGTACTGTTATCTTTTTGAGCATGAGGTGTAAGCTGAAATGATAAACAATGTTATTCATGGCTCTGAGTAGTCCGACTCTCTGAGGTTAACACATTTTTAGAAATGAATTACCATGATTGATGGGGTATCAAAACCTGATTCTTTTCATCTTTATACATTCCATGATTATGAAGCAGTCTAATTTAAGCCTTGTGTAGTCTGTCTAGCCTGCTCCTTGTGATGGTTGCACTGCATTTTTTAAAAATCATTAAACCTCTCAATTTAATTGCAAAAGATAATTTTCCATTACTGGTATGTGCAACTTAAAAGGGCACTTCTGTCTTTGGAGGTAACAAGATACTTGTCAGACTTTTAAATGAATGCATTATGCATTAAGTAACCTATTTTGCAAACTCCATTTTAGTTTGAATAAATTGGCTTCTAATTTAGCAAGACCGAATCTAGAGTTAGTGTCTTTTTCTTTTATTTCTTTGCTTTTTTTTTTTTGCTTTTTTGTTTTTGTCTCTGGTACGTAGCTTTAGGATGTTAGATGAGTGCCTTCTGAAAGTGAAAACAGTAAATATGCACTAAATAAGGAACAGCTTGCTCTGGAGTCTGAATTCTTTAGCCTAATGTCGATCCACTGAGTTGCCCCATTTCTCTCTGCTCAGCTGGACCACGGGTTTACCATCAAGAGATCAGGGTCTTTGGACTACTACCAACAACCAGGAATGTATTGGATAAGGTATGAGATGGTGCAGCGCCAACAGTCAGTGTTTCCATGGCAACGTGCTGGCAGTCTCCATTAACCAGTTCCTTCAGTGGATAAACATGCTTTTTGATTTGTTATCCGGTCCATATGCTGCTTTATCAGTTTCGTTTTAATCTTGATTGAGATGCCACACCCCCTCATTCCCTTTCTTCACCCATCCCTCACACCCACATCGCCAGCTTTCTTTTCATCGCACATGCTCAGTATCAATTTCCCCTATAGTTAAAAGGACAGTGTATATAGAAAATCTACGAGATATGCTGAAGTACGCACCCTCCCCCTCCCTATTGCTTGTTAAGGCATCTGCTTCCCCTGCGCTCCTGTTTTGAAACACACGGAGCAGCAACAGGCTCTCAGCATATATTTTCCTCTTTTTCCACGTGAGATGTGGAGCTATATACTGTCATTTTAAACCCACTAAACACAATCCTTACCTTAGATTGAACAATGCATTTACATTACGCGGTCCGTAGCAACTCTCCCAAGTTCAATGAAATACAATGCATTGTATGTGCTGGTAAGCTTGTGTTTCTAACAATGCATTCTTTCTCTTTTCTTTTTAAAACCCTTCTGATACCTATTTATTTTGATTATTTTTTTTAATACTGCATGAATCTTTTGGATATATTTTTTCTTCATTGTGTAACTGTGCCAGGGTTGTCGTTAGCTGGCTCAACCTGTATGATGAAATGGGGCTCTGGGCGGGAGGCGGTTATTCTGGAGTGGGGGTAAGGAGGGATCCAGGTCTGATAGCCCACGCGAGGCCCGCGCACCTCTTCAATCAATCCAGAGCCCTGGAATTTCCATCAAGTGGTTATTTGCTGGCTTTTTTCCTTCTTATTACTCACAAGAACTACATTTTGATAGCTGGAGAGATTTTTATGTTTCTTGCGAAACCTGCGTTTTCTAACACTGTAGTGATTGAAGCCTTTAAAAACTCGTCTGTGAGGTATTTGGAAAAACTCAGCAAATTAACCGCATTAGTGAAACAGCAGAGATGGTCACTGCAAGTGTTTCCAGTAAAGTAAAACTCCCACCCTGGATCATTTCACTGAATGCATGGATTGGGCTACAGCACGGTTTCCAACAAACTAGCAGGTCCCTAAGTGCACGCTGAGGGTCGAGTAGATTCTGATATGGATGTTCTGGGGAAAGAAAAAAACAAAAATAATCCAATTTGTCGGGCAGAAAGTAGAAATATAGTTCCCATCCGTCCGCTGAACGCTGGGTAGCAAGAATTGAGAAACGCTTTCGCTCCAAGTGCTGGAGCGTGCAGTAGTACCTGTAATTCCAGCCTATCCCACTTGCATTGGTGGCCATAAACCTGCAGCAACCTGGGAGGACATAGCAAAACCTGCTTGGTCTGTTTTGTCACTTGGCATCCTGCTTCGCAGGTTCCACCCTGTAACACAGCCCAGAGACGGCAGCAGAGCCTCTGTGCTCTTTGGTTTGGAAGAAGAGGGGAATGAAGGCTGAGTGCCCAGCTTTAGCTGAGTGGGGATTTGATAGTATTAGAGGAATTTTCGCTTTTCTGCTTGTGAAGGAATGATGGCGTTTTGTGTCAAGAAAGACTTTGTCAAATAGTTCCAAATTTAATGCTTCCTCTGTAGAAAGGGGGAAAAGCTTACATGAGCTCTGTTTATCTTTCTAGAGTTTAATTGCCATCCATGATCAATTTACACTCCTTCTCTGCTTTGCTATTTTTATTTTACCCCCCAAAAAACCCCAAACCCAACTCCAACCCAAAAATCTGTCTTTCCATTTGCTATACAAGATGTCTGGATCTTCTAAAACCCCAGCTTCAGGGGGAGCAGGCCACCAGGAACAGGAGCCTGTGATAAAAGCGAGCATCTCCTCTCAGATTGGCCTTGACTCGGTTTAACTGCATAGCCCAGGTTTTGAAACAAACCATGTGCATTTGGGAGGGGGGCGGGGGGCGAGGGGAGAAGACTCTAATTCTGCAACTTGGAAAATAAATAAACGCTATAAAAAAGAAAAAAAAAAAAAGGCCATTTGACTAAAGCACTAGTAATGGCTGCCATCAGCATACAAAATGACACATCCCTGAATAATGGGCTGGAGCAGATGGGCGATAATCTCTCTTATTCATACATAAACTGCTCTGTTTTCCAGCTGGGGGCAGTAACAACAATGTTTATAATTAGCGCTTTCTAAACAGGGCACCTAGTGCGGAAAGGCAAATTGGGAGAGCAGGGCTCCTAGCGTAGTTGCTTAATTAGGAAATGCTCTAACAGGGGGTATCTCTGAACAGTCACCCCCCTGTGTTTGGGCCTCTATCATCTCCAAGAAAGGAGCAACTGCTGGAGTGACCAACATTTTAGTCTAAATAAAACCATTTCGATATAGCAAGTGTTTACTTTTTAGTAGCGCAAATGCAAAGCATATGAAAAGGTTCGTCAGTTCCCATCCATAAAACAGTTAATTTATCACAGGCCCATGAAAATTAACCTGAATTCACATGTACAGCGAAAAACGAAAACAGGTCCCAAGGAAAATGTAATGCTCCCTTTGTTAGTGTTAAAGTATTCATTTCTTCTCCGCTCCTTTGATCGTTTTCATCCCTAGTTTCTAGCAGTCGTCTAAAATATCTTTTTAAATGGCACTATTTCCTCTTTCAATCAACCAGAAAACCTTTTCCTTTCTCTGCCTAAAAGACTTTCCCATTCGAAGTGCCTTAAAGTCCTAATTTTCTGAGCACTCATTCTACATCCTGTTTTATTCCCTTTCAGTAAGATAAGTGCAAAAGTGATGTGACTTTTTTAGATATTAAAATACAACAGACATTATGTACAGTAATAGTTGTTTTAGAAGGTATGAGAGATAATGTCTGGAAAATTTACAGTGTTCCTTGAAAATGAGGTACAGAAAAAAAACACAGGGACCAAATCAGTAAAATCATTTGGACCTCAAACTGCTACATGTTTTAAAAACAGCCCACCTAATGCTGTCGGGACATCAGCCCTGCTACCAGAAGCACAGAAGAGGCCAAAAGCAGCAGCATTAGGGAATGAGACCTGGAGGTCTCAGTTAAAGCCCCTCAATCTGCGCTGCCCCAAAGCAGGTGAAACGTTGCTGTTCTGGGTAGCCAGGAAAGCCAGCCTTGGTGCAAGTGGATAATGCCCATGGTGCAATCACATCTTCATTCACCCCAGATGACCAGTTAAGTCAAAGACAATGTCAAGTTAAAGGCAACAGAGATCATCCATCTCTGACCAGAGCAGAGGTACTATGTTTGGGATTTCTTTTTTTTTCTCCAAAGTCATCCCATTCTGTGATCGATCCCTTTTAAAAGGGTGAAAGCCAATGCATTCATCTTTCATGATTTCCCTTCTAGTGGAATTTAGCAACAGTGACCACAAAAAAATCCAAATGGCACCTGCATTGGCCTTCAGACAATCATAACTGATAGATTTACTTCTTATAAGGAACTTTTCTTTAAGATGTGCTTAACTGAGGCTTTTGACTGTGTGTGTGACTCCATTTTTTTGGCTTTCTTATAACTAAGCCAAAATATTAAAAGTGACAGTATTTCAAGGCCTCCCTTTAGCCCCAGTTGTCGCAGTGTCCAGTCCATAGCCTTCTTCAGCTGCGTTACCTGATCCTCCTAACAGCAGCACATTTTGAAGGCAATACTTTGCGTAATTTACCAATGTTTTCTTCGACCCTGAATTTCCTCACTGGTTCTGATTTGTGTCTGAATCTTAACATTAATTTAATCTCCTACTGACCAAATGGCCTGAATTTTCTGCCTTTTCTGGGCTGATTCAGAATATCAAGGGAGCACCAGAGTGGGTGCATCTAACTTAAAATATTAGTGAAAAATATTAGTATATGTAGTGTTATATATAAGATTAGTATAAACTGTTAGCCTATATTATTTTTTATGTATCCACAGACATATAAAAGCTGAAGAAGCAAAATAAAACCCAGGAAATATATGGGAAAGTCCTTAATGGTCTTACCTATGTAATGACAATAGCAAGGAGAAATTGGATGCTTAACGAAATCATCAATCCAGTCAATACTGAATTAATAAAATACTGGATTTTACAAATACAGTTCTCACTGTCACAGTTTAAAAAAGTATCTGAATAGCTCATTTGAAAATCCATAGTTCCATCCTTTGTCTTTGCTTCCTAATTCCCATTACTCTGCATCTGTCAAGTTACTTACACCTGTCCCAAGTGGATACAATACACTTTCAAGTCAAAAGTTACAGCCAGACATCTTGACAATGGGACAAGGAAGTTGAGAATCAGGCTTGTTATCTGTAAAGTGCCATTTTTAATATCATAAAACCTTCTGTAAACTAAATATTGGTAAAAACAGGCAAACATCTAAACCTATTTATAACCTCTTCTCCTTCTCTTTGACTTAGAAAACCACAACTGATTTACAAAGTATAAATAAAATTCATCCATGCAAACAACTTGGCACTAAGTCTATTCCATGTGTAATTGAAACCAGATGAGGAATCGTGTCTTTAAAAAGGGGGGATGTCAAAGAGTAAACACAATCTTAAATATAGCAATATGAATTCAGCAGTTATATGTGTAGAATACTTGTCTTTGTATTCACTCACTGATACAATACAAAGCATACATCAGATTGATTTGATTTTCTTTCTTTTTTATTTTCATTTTAGCTAAATTTCATGCCCGAAGTTACATGGTGCGCTAAAGGACTGGCCTTTTGTATTTGGAGGTCTAGGTTCAAATCCACTCGATTAATTTGTCCCCTCGATGTGGTCATTTGCACGTCTCCAAATCACCGTGTAACTTGACTTAGTTATAGCTTGTGCCTGAGGGGCTAAAGATAACATGTGTCTTTCACTCCTGGACTGAGGTGCATTGCTAAGTTTGAAGTATTCTCCAAAAAGTGTCTTGAATCATGAATCAATCACACACACACACATATATATATATAAAGTATATATATATATAACCTGAGAAACCCATGGAAAAAGTAAAAAAAGGTCAGACTGAAGGGCTGCCTGGCTTGTACCATGAGCATTGTTTAATGCTCATTTTTACAGTAGGGAAACCTGCCGTTACATATCTCAACATATCGAGGTCACTGGAGAGAAGCTGGAGGAAATAGAATAAAATTGCCTAGGTGTGAACATTTAAATACGTGCATACACATACATGTATATAAAAGAATGCACTGAAAGAAAAGTACCAGTGTTTCAGTACATATGGCCATGTAATTCCACACAATAAACAAAGCATCACAAAAATTGCAAACAAATAGCAAATAAGCTCCTGCAGAATGAAAGCAAGTGAAGGGAAGGGTTTCTTAGATTAATGCGTGAACAGCTGCATCCCCAGTTCAGTCTCCTGGCTGGTATGAATAATGGATGGACTAAGAGGCAAAATGCACAATAATGTTCTTTTATTAATGAAAGGAATATATATCTATATTTGGTGGCCAGCAGTAAATTAAGACAAGTGAAAAGAAAAGCAGTCACTGCTCACATTCGTAAAGCGCAGTTACTTCAATCCAATAATTACTGACCTGACAGAAAATATCACCCCACAGCTAGCATAAGGTGCTTCCCACTGCAAATCCAACATATATATCAAAGCAGTTGTAGGTTTTGAATGTCTGTTCATAAATACAGAGCTAAATGTTTTCCAAGAAAAAAGAATTTGTATGGCTCAGGAGTCCTGCCAACATCAAGACATAGAAATCAGGAAGAAGACACTTCCTTTGGCAAAATCCTGGAAAAATGCTAACTGTATCTTAGTATATAGATGACAGAAACAATGATTTTAAAATAATGCTCCATTACTTCAAATTAAATACATTTCCAAAAATGGCTTGTTAACCATTTGGTACCGGGTGTCAGGATTACTAAATGTTGATGCAAAATACATCAGTGCTTAATGAAGTGCTTCAGACCCATCAGCACCAAACTATTAGAGGCAATCCACTTATCTGCTGCTGGATAAGAAGCTCTACATCTCCTCAGATGGATTGTAAGAGGACAGCCGCACATCTTAAATAAGAATACTATCCTTACATTTTAGTTGCCATTACTATCATATAGTGCTCAAAGTTCTCACTCTCTCACCTCGAGCTGGGAAAAAAATGTCAAAATGTGATAATGAAAATCTGGGATTTGCAGCCCTCTGAAGCATAAGTGCACTTCAGATCCTCTTATTATTTATTGAAAGAGTAGCTTAAAGTAGAAATGCCCTGGAAATCCATAATGGACTGGTTCATGCATCGGCGAACCACCCAGATGAATAGTAGATGGAATAATAAATCTATTAAACCAAGGCAATGCACATAAGACGCCTTTGTTACAAAAACAGTGATAATAATGAAAAAGCTGATTTTTGGAATATGTCCATGTGCACAAGAAGGTGAAACAGTAGGAGAAAAATGCACTTACAAAAAAACACATGCAGGCATTACTCAAATGTATTTTACGATCTCCCCAGCATTCCAAAGTTTTCATCTTTCGTATTTTGAAATTCGTTAGAGGTAAAAAATGACTGTGACCTCATGAAATGAATACTAGCATTTGTGCAGAACGCAAAGTGGCCATACCGCCTGGCAATGTAATAGACACTGGAAATGCAGAACGTCATTGTAACATTGGGCAGAATAAGCCCAGTCTGGCAAGTTTTGTGGGGCTTGTGAGCACTCCCTCTGTGGCCAGAGCTGACCTGTTTTGTGGTCGTGACATATGAAACACTAAATGTTAGACTATGATCTAAGTATTTTTGCTTTCACTAGATACATACTCCCTTCTTTAGCTCTCTATGACTTTATACATTTTTATTCAATAAGCTGTTTGGGTGAGAAGGGCTCTGAATGTCTCTCAGCCCAGGACAGTAACCACAATAATGCCCCTGAGCCAACAAGCCTGCCTTTATAAAGGCCAATTAGATCAAATTCAAGGGAGACCTGGTATAAAAATGTAAAGGAAAACATAGCCTCGAAGTATCCCAGGAAGTAGCTGAAGGGTTAGGAAGCCTGAACTATTTGGGCCTAAAAACTACATCATAAGGTGCTGGATTAGGGGGGACATTCTTTAACATTTTTGATTAACAAGGAAGTGCCTTTATGTATATTTAAACAAAAGCCCCCAAAGCTTTGCCAAAAATAGGTGAAAAGTAGTATCTCGGGCCTTATTTTTTTAAAGACATCGTTAAAATGATGTCCTGATATTTAATTATCTAGCTAGTTATGCAGTTTCATATTTTTGTCCTTTAAAAAACCACTATCCTAGTTTAAATTTCAAAAAGAATCTTTTGTTCAAGAGCTTTCACTTCTGTGTAACTTATCTAATTTTAAATACCTTCAGTTTTTACATAGACATTTACCATTCTCATGTAGCAGATTTTAAAAATAAATTTTGAGCTTAATACAAGTATTTTTATTTATTGGGCCAGAAATGTTTTAACTTTCTCAGAGGAGGGTATCTATTACCACAGGATGATGTGATGTGGTTTAAAGTTTAAATAAATGCTTATTTCCTGTAAGCATAAAAAAATATTTTAAATGGAAATCTGTATTTTATAGAATGGTAATATATGCCATTCTTTTCAATTTTCACACAGAATTACATACTGTATGCAGTATATTCACTGTGTGTAAAAGATCGAGGTAGTCTTCTGTTTCACATTAAAATATAATCAAAAACTGAATTGGTTCAAGGCTAAGAAACGTAGAAGGCATTGAAAATACTAATTAGAGCTTTTAACTGAAAGATAAGCAGTAAACAAATTCTCAGCAGATGAGAAGTGCTGGATTTTTTAGCAATTATTATTTAAAATACAGGGGTGAACTTATTGAAGTTAATTATTTTACCCCTTTAAGGTAGTTCTGTGAAGGTTCTAGACACAAAAATAATAGTTCAGCAATTTAGCCTAACTAAATCCATTTGCTATAGTAGCTCTGTACTCTTGTCCATCTTTCTGTCTCTATTACATCATTATTGAATGCTGATTACATTAATTTAGAGCAGGGATTGCTATAATACTATTCTGCACCGGTATGATGGATTTAGTTTTCATTTTGTTCTCAAAAATATGTTGGCTATAAATACATCTCTGCTCTCCTATGAGGCCCACACTATAACTGGTAAATTTTCTAGAGAAATCAGTCACATATATCTCAAGAGAAAACAATAAATCCTTTGAAGCAGAACAACCTTTTGGCTGCATTCTTTTAAATTGAAATTTTCATACTAGGGACAAATTTTACAAGCCTTAGCAGTTAAACCTTTTCAGTTCTCAAAGTGATCTTTGTCTCCTGTGCCCTGATCAGATATTTGTTTGCATTTTGTATGTCACCTTACTAGCCACCTGCCTTTTCCCTTTTTGTTTTTTCCAAAAAACCCATGGGCCATGTTTTAAGAAGGCAGCCCTGCTTGGGAAGACAGTTAAATATATGTCAAAGTGCTCTTGCTGAATCAAGGCCATCCTGCTGAACTTTCAATTTTACAACGATTTTGGGGACTGCAGTCTAATACACTGTAATCAAGAAAACAGCAAAACCCAGTCCCGTGCTTGAAATCATTGGCCAGACTTGGGCTCCCCTTACCTGGATTGCAGTTTCCCCTTGTAAATGTGCCAGACAAAGCAGAAGAAAGGATGTGGCTAGAAGCCATAGCCCTCTTATTAAGACTTGCATTCTCAAGAGTGACAGAAAGTGATGAAAATACAAAAGCCTACCAAGTAAACGTTCTTCTTCATTTTCTAGATACTCTAGGTAGACCTAGATAAAATTTGTGGAGTATTTAATTCGATAGACCTTGGTTAACAGGAGGAGACATGATGGTCAGGCCAGATGGTTCTTTCTGTCAGAGCTCTTCAGCGTTGTCCCTAAGAACATCCATTGAGAGGCATGAGGAGGTGTCAAAGAGCTGGGCTACCTCCCTTCGGTGTTTGTTTTTCTCTCTTGTCTGACAACTTCATCACAATCCATCTTTGTTAGCCGATTGCACTGACTTGAACATGGGTGAGTGTGTATCAGCCTTCATTAGGTCAAATCAAAGACAAGTGTACATCTCTGCCTTGCCTGTAGAAACAGATTTATACTTTGAGAAGGGTGGGGGGAAGGTCAGTTGGTATTTGGCTTGAAATTTGAATCTATTAAAGGATGAAATTAATAGCATCCAGAAGTAAAACATATGGCATCCATATATATGGTACTGTATCTGCTTGATGATGTCACGGTACCTCTTACGGTTAGGGAAATGCACTTTTTAAAGCATTTAGCTATGTTGTGGGCTCAACCTTTCAGACCTGACTGAGACAGAACAGGTTTAATTTGGTCTGAACATTTATTATCCCTGGTATTTGCAGGCCACGTAAAAACTCATGGTTTTCATTAGCTTTGCATTTCACACACAGCCTAATTTCATTTATTCTTATTTTATGCCCCTGCCAGACCACCGCTCTTGATAAGGAGAGGCAGGTTTTCCGACGAAGACGCAACCAGGATGTGAGTGGACGTTATAAGGCACAGCAAGCTCCACCTGAACTCAACTCCGAATCGGAAGACTATTCACCAAGTTCATCCGAGACTGTTCGCTCACCTAACTCACCCTTTTAATAAAACACTTTTACTCAAAAGTCTTGGCTTTAACCCTTTGAGACCCTGAAAATCCTTCAGACCTGTGCGAAGTGATTACAGCTGATTTATCCAGCGGTAAATGCTGGGATGGTGGAACACAAAAGGGTGCTTACAGAATCTTTGTAAGAATAATTTCCTAATTGATAGAAATACTTGTTCTCTGTTTAGATTGCAACTTGCTGCTAATATGATCCTCAAAGGGTTAAGGCTATTTTGCTTTTTTATTTAAAGATAGAAGCAGTGAATGTTTTCATCAGTGAAGCTAGGAACCGCAGTATGTAATTTTAGCACATGTTAACCCTCTGAGTAAATGATCAGCTTAAATCTTGACAACCCACATTAGGGCTTTATTCTGGCTTTTTTGCTTTTATACGCACATATCTTTTATACTACCCTAAAGTTCCTTGCCTGTTTCTGGCCAAAACAGTATCAAACGCACTCTTGCTTAGGGGTTACAAATGTAGGCTTTAAAAATGAAAATAAAATTAAACAAACAGTATCTTTTACAGCATCTCATTCTAAACCTGCATCATACTTCCACAGGGAGTGACTGTTGTTAGAGAATATTATGCAGGTTAAATGGGAAATTCAGTTTGGGGCAGCCTCATAGTTTACAGAAGTTGACATGATGATGGCCACAAAAGGTTGCTTCCATATCGTTTGCTGCTAATGACAATGCAGAGTCTTGAGAAATGGCTTGAGGACACGTTCTGTCATGTAATGGTATGTAATGATCTAGTTGGGAAGTTCCTGGTTCCTTTGCCTCACATTCAGAAATGTACAGGCATTCTCTCAGCATGTCCTAGTTATTCCATGAGAGACATTTTAAAAGATTAATACTGATGAGAATTACCCTTAAAATAGCTAGAGTACCTCTAAATCGGGGAAAATATAAGTCATTTAATATATGTGTAAAGCCTAAACTGAATTAGCAAAAATTTTGTCTTAGAATGGAGAAACTAAAAATTATTCACCATTTCTATTTGTAATATTTAATAAAATGGGCATTTACACAGCGTATACATATTTCTGGTTTGTTGCAACCTCAACACAACATTATATTTATTTAAGCGTTATCGTAAAGTTGGCTTCCATGGAAGTATTACACTTTGTAGACTTTTGCTTCAGATATGACAATTTGAAAGAAAAGATATTATATAATCACTCAGAATTTTACTTGAATAAAAAAGGCAACTTCCAAAATCCTATTCTAAAGTAGAAAACAACACTATGAAATTTTTACTTTCTGTTATTACTCATATGAAATTGTTTTCCCCTCTAAAGTTAAAATGTTTTCACAGTGTTTTTGAAAAGTTGCATAAATGGGGTTTCCCCTTTCTTTCTCCCTGCTCTTTTTCTCTTGTTCTTTCTCTTTCTTTCGTATCATACAGCTAGAAATATCAATATGCTGCCCAAAATGATATGCAGATTTTTCTGATCTTGCTGGGAAGTACAAATAAGTTTTGGAGGACACATGACAAGCTGCCCACAGTGCCATTTCCATTCTGAGTTGTGTTTTCTCTGGAACTGTCCCTGTGAGCAGCTGTGGCAGCAAATGTGTACCTGCAGCTTGTTGGAGCTAGTGTAATGCTCTTCTGCATTTCTAGTTGGAAGTATCGGTTGAACCATATTTCAAGACATGTTGAAATTGTTTTGTTTCTCCATCCTTTGGACTGCATATTTCATTATGTCAGTCATGAAAATTTATATATTAAAAGCTCCGAAGATTTTAAAGACAGGAATTTCATCTCATGAGTCTTCACACAACTGGTACAAGGTATTTCATGCAGAATGCAGTTAATTTCACACAATGTTAATAATTTAGAAGTGAGACATTTAGTCTGAACTAGATCTCCAGACTTCCTTGGTAATACAGAGAGATCAGCATTTCCAGGTTTGATTCATCTTGCTTGTCACGGGCACACATTTCAGGCAGGACTCATGCTTTGATTCCCCTATTACTCTCACTCCATTGACTGTAGAAGGAACTGCTGGTGGAAGCTCACATCAGACACCAAACTTCAGATTATGAGTTTAGTAGAATGAATCTCACCCTGAGTCATCAGGAGACTCTGATCTCTGAATGTACGTCCATGGGCAGAAGGCCTGTACAGGACCTCAGTTACTCTGTCTGGAACCTGAGTAACAACATCTTAATCCAAGTGAAGCAAAGAGGTGTCTTGCTGGAGAACTCCACAGCGCCAAGAGGCAAAGGGATAAATACACAAATTCTCAGATTTAACGTTGTGGGAAAGGGCTGTGTCTGTGGCAGATCCTTGACTGTGCCCGTCCAACCCTAGAGTAATTGCAGAGAGAAGACCTTTGGTAGATAGAGCACAGCCACTGACATTGAAATATTAATGGTTGTAGTTTGATAACATTTGGATAAAACAGGGATTATTTTCCATAGGACCAAACCCTCAGCCAATGTAAATTCCAGTTTACCACTTACCTGCTTCAATTTAGAGTAGGTCAGAGTCTGGCATATGTTTTTCCAGCCCTTCCCACATCATATCAAAGCCTTCCCTTTAGAAGAGGTACATCTCAACCATGTAAATGCAAGACATGTATTTGGTAATAAAAAGGTGTCTATAAATACCACATGCTCCTTGACTACTGGCAAAATTTGGCAGTCTTAAAGCAAAGGCCAATGTTCATTCTTCTTAATTAGAGAGGGGAGTCAGGAGGAAAAAAAAAAAAAGCTTCACCTTATGCATGAGAAATATTATTCAAAAACCCATCTGGGATTTTCCCATCACCTTTGCTTTGCTTTGCAATACAGGGGTATCATTAAAATAAGATGTTTGGCTCCTTCATCTTACACCGTCTTGTACTACTTAAAATGTATGATTAAAACTTAATCCTAGATCCTGAAATCCCTACTCATCCCCAACATCTTATGTGTTTCTGATCTTTGGTTTATGTTTTATGAACATAGCTATAAAAATATTTATTTTAAGTTATTTTTGGATCTGTGAGAGATTGAGTTTCAAATTGCTGATAGCCTCTTTTTAGGCCTCAGGGAAAGGTATCCCAATATTTAAACTGTTTTAAAAGTGTTTTCCATGATGGTTTTAAATATATCCATAT